>JAVQKC010020627.1:0-12136 GCA_036025475.1 Philypnodon macrostomus | reverse complement strand
AGCAGACATATGGGGCAGACGTATGGGGCAGACGTATGGGGCAGACGTATGGGGCAGACGTATGGGGCCGTTTCGCCGATATACACCTTGCTGTCGGGGACGACAGCACAGGCCTAGTTCTAAAATAAGAATGCTTAAATCCAACTATGTGACCCTGTTCTGTGATGTAAAGAAGATAATCTGTCATCATTGTTTTTACTTTACTCCCTCCCCTGGCCTCTACAGCAACATCAAATCAAGAGTTTGGGGGTTACCACTTTGACCATTAGTAGTTGTGTTTTTCAATGTGATGGTAGCCCACAAACTCTGATTTGATGTTGCTGCAGAGGCCAGATTAAAGTAAATTAATAATTATCACAAATGACCTGCTTTACATCATAGAACAGGGTCAATTTGATGCCCCGTCTAAGGCCCATAGATCACATCTAAACAAATACAGAAAAAAAAACTGTAAATCTGAGTTCAAGTCACATGGTATTTTTAAAGGCAGTCAGCTTCCTACATGTATTAAGTAAAATAAACTTCTCATTGTTCACAGTGTTTGTTGAATATGAGATAGTACCATAATTATATTGGCATTGATGTAGTCAGAGCCTGGTTCATTTGGGTCCCCATCATTCAGCACAACACGTGTATGGTCGACTAAAAACGGAAAACAGAGTGTTAAACAGATAGCTTTAAAAACCACTCAAATCAGCAGAGACGGTAGAGTCCACTCACAAGGCAGAATGTTTTTGTATCTATTCTTGTTTTTGTTTTCTGGTCGCTGGCCCTCCTTTCGACTGTAGAGCAGCTTGCACTCCTGCTGTTGCAAAGTCTAGACCAAAAAGCAATTGGGTGAATTATGTACATGGCTAATAGCTGGATAATATCACTTTTCATTACACCGTGTAGTCCTCACCTCAAATTCTTCCCAGAAGCCTTGTTTGACTTTGTCCGTGGCCTCTGCTAATTTGCTGAGCTCCTTCACGCGACTTTCAATCTCGGCAGCGTTAATGCGGGTTGTGTTTAGAGGCTGGAAAACAGACAAACTCAAATTACTTGCGTCTTTATTATCAACATTATATTTTAAGGGTTTAGCTCAGTCGGTAGAGTGTGCGGCCCATATACAGGGTCTACGGTGCTCACAATCACAACAGTCATTCCCAGCCTTCTCCCTGATTTTCTGTCAGTCTACTGTCTTATCAAATAAAGCTGAAAATGGGCAGAAAAATGGGCAAAAAAATATAATAAAAACATTATATTTTATTCTAGGCCACTGGTCACATGCGTCAGGAAATATCTCGATAGTCGATAGAGTAGACCGTTTTATACCACTCATGCATAGATCCTAGAGCACTGGTTCTCAAAATGTGGTACGTGGGCTCTTTCTGGTGGCACTTGGACCTGTTTTTTTCCTGGTTTAGTGCTGTGGTTCAGACCTAGTTTAGTCCTGGTGTAGACCTGGTTTTGATCTGGTTCAGAACTAGATTAGTCATGTTTTTTGTTTTATCTTTAGTTTGGAAATGATTTCGACCTGGTTGAGTCCTAGATTAAGACCTAGTTTAGTTTTAGGTTTAAATGTGTTTAGATGTGTGAATATTATTAATAATTATTGGTGTAAAAGATTTAAGAGCCACTGTCCTGAAGTATGATGTCCCCATTTTATACAATTTTCAATATCTAATCTATCTTGAGCAGCAAAAAATATATTTAAACTCAATCACCAATAAATAGATTAAAAAAAAATATGTTTTGAACAATTATATAGTCAAGCTAAATCTCTATCCAAAAACTTGACTCTCTGGGGCCACCCTGCAGTACCTTCGACCCCAGTTTGGGAACCACTGCTCTAATCTATTAGCCTAACTAATTAATTAAGTTTATATTAAATTGGGCAATTAGATGCTTAGAAGGTTCCAGTTTGTACGAATGATAAAAATATCTATTAATTTTGATATATTTAATGATAGACCAATATAGTAATGATTGTGACCATTACCTGTTTAAGCTGTAACACGGTGCCCAGGGTTTCCACCATGGGGTTCTTCTTGTAGTGCTCCACCAGGTCTGTGAGAGAGTCGAACTTCTCTCCTCCTCCTACGTCGAACTTTAGGTCTTGCTACAAAAAAACAATTGTCCACAGTTATAAAAAAAAAACATCACTTTATAAAACTATAGATTCTTTTGGGGACATTTTAAACAGCAACTAAATACAAACAGAAGAAAATGGCTGAATAAAGAATAAAAAATGTGAATGAAAAAACAATGACTGGTGATAGTTGGATGTTCAATACACTTTTAGGTATACAAGGAGGTATACAAGGCTCTGGACTCACAGCTCAAAATGGGCTAAATCAACCATTGGTAAAATCAGGACAAAACTGATCAATTTAGGAATGACTTGCTCATTGGTATTTACAGAGTTGTTTGGACTGTGTAAATTGTATTGAGATGAAAAATTGATGATTAAAAAAAAATTATAAAAAATGAATATTATTTCCTTCCTTGTATACATATTACAAAAAATGAGCAACTAGTGATGCACAGATATATCGGATCAACATCGGTATCGGCCGATAATTACATTTTTGACTAATATCGGTATCGGTCTGTAAAGATGGCTGTTGTTCTAAAAGGATAATAATAATAATGCATTGGTTTAATACAGCACATTTCTCAACACTCAAAGATGCTTTACAATTACCACCCACCCGGTGGTGGTAAGCTACTTGTGTAGCCACAGCTGCCCTGGGGCACACTGACAGAGGCGAGGCTGCCAGTCTGCGCCTACGGTCCCTCCGACTACCAACGAACACCAATCACACAACCACATTCATTCATAGGAAACGTGGGTTAAGTGTCTTGCCCAGGGACACAACAAAAGTATACGCTCGGGCGGGGATTTGAACCGGCAACCCTCTGGTTGCAGGGCGAGCATCTACCCACTACGCCACCTAATATTTAGGATTAGAGTCAGAGAAAGAAAAGCCAGATATCAGCCAAATTGGTCATTAAAATATCGGTATCGGCCAAGAAATTCCATATCGGTGCGTTAGCAACACTGTGCAGCCCTGAAGTAGAATATCAGAGGCCTGCGCTCACCTGACAGCGGATCATGACGTGAGTGACTTTGGGTTTGTTGTCGCTGGTGTCCGTCTTGTCGTCTCCGGTTCGAACGGACAAAACAAAATCACCGGGATGACTCTGACTCTCTCTCACCAAGAAGCTGCCGTTCTTTCCCTTCTCCGTAAGGAGCTTTTCAGCCTCCCTGCCCGACAGATGTCCATGGAACCACCTGGGAGAAGACCCAAGAGCAATGACAATCAAAAATGAAGACTCACAACTGAATAAAAAGTAGGGCTGCACCAATATGAAAATACGAAACTGATATTTCAATTACCAGTTTGGACAATATTGATACCCATGATTTGAATAGGTAAATTCCCTATGTTTTTCATATAAAAGAAAGAAAATGTATCCATAACAAGAGTGACAAATGTAGTAAAAACAATTATGTAAGGCTGATAATGTCAAGACTTTGGAATTTGGGCCAATACAGCAATGAGCCGATATATATCAGTGTATCCCGAGCTTACATTTTCACACTATCTCACTTCTGGAAAGTATTGAAAGTAAAGATAAAACCATGAGTCATAATTGTTTACCTGATACCTCTGTTACAATGACAGTGATAGGAATGCTTAATCACTCACCTCTCTGACGTGGGGTCAGCGCAGTTAAGTGGATATTTCAGTTCGATGACATCACCGTTCTTCTCTTTCAGTTGCCCGTGATGCTCCATGTAGTACTGCACCAGCTCGGCCAGTGTGGCAAATTTCTCTCCACCGTAAAGGTCATAATAGTCCCCCGTGTTCTGTATCTTAATGTGAGTGACAGCCCCATTTCGCCTGAAATGTTACCACAAAGAAAAAATAACAAACACTGTTTCAAATGTACTGATAATAATAATGCATTTGTCTTATATAGTGCTTTTCTAGACAACACCAAACCACATTCATTCATTCATTGGCAATATGGGTTAAGTGTCTTGCCCAGGTACACAACAACAGTATGCACTCAGACGGGGATTCGACCCAGCGACCCTCTGGTTGCAGGGCGACCAACTGCGCCACTGCTGCCCCTGATGATACTACTTGCAATTTTGTTGTAAAATGTAAATATTTACTGTATTCTGTTCATTTTAAGTAAACAGTCTCAAAAAAGCTTTGGCTGATTCTGTTGTAAACAATGTTTAAGGCGCAATATCCTCTTTGTTACAGACAGCATTAATCAAACTAATTACACTAATAAATGTATGAATAAAGTGTATATAACGTATAGATACAAACATAAATAAAACAAAATAAAAAATTTAATATATAAAAATTCAACTGTTTTATGGGATAAACTGTCAATTTTATAGACGTGCCTAGGGCTGGAATTCACAGGGTACCTCACGATTCAATACGATATTCAATACATGGCTCACGATACCGATAATATCACAATATGTCAATAATGTGAAAACATAAATAACATAATAACTTACGCTATATGACTGTTTACCAATAAAATATAGATCATTTAATAATTAGAACTGTGCATACAAACAAGTCCTTTTTCTCAAAATATGAAACTACATTTTTGTAGTGCCAGATTTCATTTTATGAAATTCACAAAATATGATTAATTCTGATATATCATCAATACAGCAGCCTGCAATGTCGATACCGGATCACAAAAAAATATATATATTCTGTCCCACCCTAGAGAATGAGCTCTCAATCATTTCACAATGCCTATTATACAGAATACTGTAATACAAATAAAACACACACACAGTTTGAGATATTACAATGTTTGTGAGGTTATAATAGACCTTAAAGCTTGTCACTGTTGTCTTTAGGTAGCTGCTCATGCTCATTATTTAATGTAAAATACTACATTTCTCCTGAATTGAAATGCTTACCGTACTGAGAGAGTGAAGTCTCCGGGGTTACTCTTACTGGGCCGGGCTAAAAAACTCCCGTCTACCCCACGGGTCAGCAGCAGGTTCTCTGCCTCCACGCCTGTGATGTTTGGGTGAAACCACCTAACGGAAGAGTACAACTTCATCAGAATCTACTTATATTTTCTCTAGAATCTGTAAAATACCGGTCTCAAATGTTAGGGTTATATGTTTTTTGGGTGAAATTACAGAATGCTTCTAAAATTCAAACTCACCTGGTTCTACCTCAATAGCCTACTTTATTATATGTACTCAGACACGAACGATGGTGAACTTCCCCCACAAATTCCTAGCCTTTTCTGCTTAGTATACAATAGAAAATAATCTATTAGTTGTATATTTTATTAACTAACTAACAAACATTTACCAACACCAGGATAAGCCTATGTGTAAATAAATCTAGGACTTCAAAGGGCATAGGAATGAAATAGACTGAGCCAAGTCTAGACTCAGATTGAACTAAGACTCTAAACCAGTGCAAAAACTCGGATAGTACCACTAGAAAAAGCCACCAGTGGTCCCCGTACCACCGTTTGAGAACCATTGCTTGGCAGGCTAATAATATGCGACTCTATGAATAACTTGAATAATATTGGTACTGTGTAGTTCAGCTGCTCTTCCAACAACAAGCCCTTGTACTGTTTTGATAAGCGGATCCTTGTGTTTGGGCATCAGAAGTCAGAATCCTAAGCCTTACTTTGCTGACTAAAACCGTTAAAGATGACTAAGTACGCCTATTACTGTATTTAATGATGTTTGAAGCTCTCTGTTTGAGGTTGCTAACTATAAGCAAGTGAGACAGATTCAAAATAGCCCTAATTAGTCGCAGCGTAATGTGACTTTCTGGCTATTTCTCTGCATGTTTTGCGTAAAAGTTAAATGAAAGTTGGATACCTTGCCTGGCTAAAGTTATAACCCGATATTGTTTTGCAGACAGGCTTTTACATACCTCCGAGATGTCATTTTTGCAGCTCACTTCCTCGCTAGCTTGACTACAGGCTTCAGGTTAGCTTTGTTTGTTAGCTATTAGCTGCTAATTCCGACCGTTTCAGTTTGGATCACAGTTTAAAGTGCTTCATCAGTTCATACCCGAGCTAAACGGGTCAAAATGTACGCATTGAGACAGGAAACAATGTTTTAACATGCGCTGCAAAAAGTCTCAAGGCCTCGGCCCGGAGACTTCAGAGCGAGTCGAGTAGTGGACGTCACCAAACATGCGACAAAACACGGGAGCGATTCAGATGTTGACACCGGAGATGGCCGCCGGTTTCGGAGTGTAGAATCGTTCAATATCCGCCCGGGTGGTCGGCTCTGCGGCAGACCACGGTAACAAAATTAAACAGACTAACCACTTGCAAAGTTCTGTAAAAAAAAAAAAAAAAAAAACTAAAGAAAAATTAAAATGAAAACCGAGAAAAAAAACACGGGAAAAACTGACTTTTTAAATGTTTAAAAAAAAAATCTTAACATTTATTATATATACGTGTGGCATGTTATAATAAATAATGGGATAATAAATGAACCAATATAAGAACAAACAGTAATAAACAGTAATTACACTGAATGTTATGGGTTCTAAACTTGTCATTAGGTCAAAATGTGACACTAGAAACCTGTGTCTCGTTATTGCTCAGACCTCCTACTCCCCAGACACCTCCACCTGCTGACCAAAGCAGTAGAGACATGCGCATCAGGCACAAACATGAAAGATTGACATTGTGGATATGAGTACACGCAGAAGCTGATATTTGATGTGTAATAAATATGGATTATGTTGCAACAGAAAAAAAACTGTAAAAACATTTTAATACATTTACTCATTAAATAATCCATCACATTGTCTGAAGTTGTAACAGTTATCTTTGAATACAGGTGTGTGTGCCTAGTTTGTTTGGACAGGTTTAACGCCTTGAGAGTGTCCCATGTTTGTCCCTCCGCGGTTGCCGTTTACCCTGTACGTGGCACAGCCTCAGAGCAGCTCGGACGGAGGCTGCTCTGCGTTCACCTCACGCCACTACAACCTGCCCGTCTGCAGGAACTACCGCAGCACAGACACGCTTTTACAACAGACCTACATTTAAGTTGAAGTTTGCGCATATAACCATGTTTACTGTGTCGGAAGTCTGTGTTTTACTGGCCGTCCTATGTGCCACTGCGTCCGGCTACTTTGTTAGCATAGACGCCCATGCCGAAGAGTGCTTCTACGAGCGGGTCAACTCCGGCACAAAGATGGGCCTAATGTTTGAAGTGGCTGAAGGAGGCTTCTTAGACATCGACGTAGAGGTAAGGGACTTTAATGACGCTTTTTAAATGTGTAGTTGACGCGAATAAACTACAGTTCATATGAAAATCGCTAAAGAGCTTTATTAGGCCCTTGCTAACATTAGCCTAGCAACCGACGGTCTGCGCACTGTTTAGTAAATTAAGCGAATTCCCACAAAAAGTGAATTAGTGTTGTAGTTATGTTTTACACAAATCAACAGCTTTTAACTGTCTTCAAATCATCTTACATGTTCACAATGTTAAGCTGATTAGAGCCTGTCATTTAGCTACTCGTATGATACAGGAAGTACCTTATGTTAGTCAGTCTAGGTCAAATCAACTGTTCTTTGATTGATTTGTGAGGAATAAAAATATATATATATATTTTTAGCATGTAGTGTTTGTTGACGCTCGTAAAACTAACGCTGAGTGGTCAAGTGTGTTGATACCATATGTTACTGTGAAGTGGTCGAAACTGAACATTGTCAGTGTATAGTCTGACTTAAATTGCAATCTTTATCATTAAACTTTACGAACTTACACTTTTAGGATGCTTATTATGGATGCAGTCCTGTGTTTGTGTGTGTGTGTGTGTGTGTGTGTGTGTAGTTCATTCATTTATTCATTGGGACCAACATCATGTGCAATACAAATTCATCTTTAGTATTTTACCACCTGTGAAATACTCTACTCACACCTTATTTAAATACTACCTTTTGTATTTTTCTTTTTATTATTGTACTTTTTTATTATATGTTTATTATATTGTTACTTATCTCTTTTTTTGCACACTTTTTTACCATGTACTATTACTGCATGCTACTAGTACTTCATGAGTATCTTAGCGAGTCTAACGGTTCTTCCTATCCAAAGCATTTCATTGCATTTTTTTTGTGAATGTGCATATGACAAATAACCTGAAACCTGAAACAGAGTATAAGATGTAAAGAATTGTTGTTGTTTTTTCAGATTACGGGGCCGGATGGTAAACAGATCTATAAAGGGGACAGAGAGTCGAGTGGTAAATACTCTGTGGCAGCACACATGGACGGGACCTACAAGTTCTGCTTCAGCAACAAGATGTCCACCATGACCCCTAAGATCGTCATGTTCACCATTGACATCGGGGAGGCACCTAAAGGCCAGGACATGGAGACAGAGGGTACGAAAGGGGGTTTTGAGTGGAAAAAAAACTCAACTCTTCTGTGAAATTTTTTGTTCTCTTCTTGACTTTCCTGTGGGTGCTTTTATTCCTCTGTAGGTGGTGACAGCTGGGATGGTAGGCCACACAGTCTGCTGATGTGACATAGATTTTGATGTTTGTAATGGACTTATGAGTTTCCCCTAACCAGTGTTGTTTTCATTAGTCTAACCATATTGTGTTTTTAGTACCATGATCCAATAATGTTTGCAATAGCTTTGAATTGCACATTGAATGCACCCAATTTCACATCTGGCACACTCTCTGAAAATGTGTTTGCTGTATACGAAGCATGTATCTTTGATTGTGTATTTTCTGCTAAGGTTTAACAGACCACTTTCTCATTGTAGCCCATCAAAACAAATTGGAGGAGATGATCAATGAGTTGGCAGTAGCGATGACGGCTGTGAAACATGAGCAGGAGTACATGGAAGTCCGCGAGAGGATACACAGAGCAAGTAAGTCTAATGTTAATTTTAGAAGCTTGTATTGGTCCGCTGCATTATTACATGTGTTCTTCTGTCTTTTCTTCTAGTCAATGACAACACGAATAGCAGAGTGGTGCTGTGGTCATTCTTTGAAGCGCTTGTTCTAGTGGCCATGACACTTGGACAGATTTACTATCTGAAGAGATTTTTTGAAGTACGACGAGTGGTGTAACAAGATTGAAGCCTCTTCTCTGTCTCCACTGATTTTCTGAACATAAAGATGGTTATTCACACTCTGCAAAAGCAAGACTGGCACTTTTTTCAGTAAAGCCTGCATTTAATTAGATTTCTGATGTTTTGGTTGTTCATAAATGTAAAACTGAATTCAAACAAAGCCAAAATTGAGGTCAGTTGTCAAAAGAGTGTTTTATTTTTTAGTTTTCTGTTGGATGTTCATAGTTATCAGTTTTTGCCAGTTCAGTTTTGTCGTTGTGATGACTGGGGTTAAAAAGTTCAAGCAAAAGCCAACTTAAGGCACATTACTGGGTTAGTACCAGAAATGTATTATTATTTTCGCTTCTCAGCCACACAGACCAATGTACAGGTAATGGTTTACTTTGTACATTGCTAATCAAAGAAACTGCAATCCTTGTAAAATGTAGTTTGAAGAATGTAATAACGGCTGCTCTTTAGCTTCACCAATCCGTATAGCACAGAAACTGGCTCAACAGATTATCTTGGTTATACTTTCAACCATTTTACCTGCGTCCGAACGGCAGGTTTCAAACGGATGAACTGATGTAACAGTAGAGCAGTGCCGATGTTACGTGTTGATTGGTGGGGGGGTGGTCTCTGATACCTACTGACTGCTGTGTGCTTTAGTTGCTTATTCCAAGTTCTTTAGATGGGGTTTTGAATTTTAAATTATTGTACACATTTTTAAACTGTTTGTTTTTGGAGCATGTTTTGTGACATCATCTTGATTTTGTTGATTTAAGTCCAAAAAGTGAACGTCCAAGGAGGTACAGAATCTTGTATTAACTATCTTTATGTGAGCTGGTTAACTACTCAGGTCACAGAATACCCTTTTTGTGACTGCAACTATCCAATAAACTGGTCTGTGTAAATGAAGAATGGTTGTGGAAAATTCCCAATGTTTCATAATAAAGACAATATTATGTACAGGTATTGTATTGTATTGTTTTGTCTGTACCACCAACCTTAAATATAGAGAGTGGCACATGGAGCACCCTGATAATTCTTACATTTTTACATTTATTTTGCAGCTGTCAACATAATATAACAACACACAAATAACTGTTTGAATACATTGTACTTGTGTTGTTTCACTGTTCATCAGAGGTGGGTTGAGTAGCAAATCATTTTACTCAAGGACGTAAAAAGTACTCATTCACATAATTACACATGTAAAGGTGAAAAAAAACTACTAAGAACTGAGTAACTGTTTGAACATAATGTCAGATTATTTGTTTAATTTTGTTGTAAAAATTGGGAAAAAAATAAAACAAACAGATTTAGATATTTTCAAAGTATTTAATCCCCCGGAACCATTCTCGCGGGTTGCTTTCTCATCGGATTGTAAACACCAGCGCACATTCGGAGCAGAGAAGCGTGGGGACTGCTCTGGCACATTTTTACACATTTTAAAAATTAATAGTTAAAATTGACAATGGCAAACCTGACGGAGGGTACGTGGGACAGTTTATCCGTAAAACTGAACGACAACATTTCAGAGACATTAAAGGAACTTAAATTTACACACATGACTCCAGTCCAGGTAACTACTTCTTCAAACTCGCAAGTCGTTTCTGTGCTTATCATTTAAAAAATAGATAGTGACCCATATTGCATTGATTTGTTCTAGTCCGCCTGTATCCCGCTGTTCATGGCAAACAAAGACGTGGCTGCTGAAGCGGTAAGTACAATAGTGTTACATTGGACAGTGTCTTAAAGTAGATTACATCGAGATAATCTAAATATACCCAATAACGCTATGGTATTTTATTTTATGGACACATATATACTGTTGATTGTCCTATTAGAGCCTTAAACGAAAACGTGCTGTGGCCAATGTAATATTAAAAGTCAAATCTACTCCTGATTTTCTTAATTTAGTCCTATTTTGGCCTTGATTTAGTCCAGATTTTGTTTTTAGATTTGGAAGCATTTTATTACTATTTCTGTATTGCAATATTCAACCCGGCTATCGAACATCTCTGTCACATATTGATTAAGCTGTATGTCATTGTTTCAGGTCACTGGAAGTGGAAAAACACTTGCATTTGTCATTCCGATTCTAGAGCTGCTGCTGAAGCGAGAAGAGAAGCTGAAGAAGATGCAGGTTTGTGTGTGGTTTGTTCTCATCTGATTCAAGGCCTGAGGATCTAAAGCATTTACTGTTCACAGGTGGGTGCCCTTGTCATTACCCCCACTAGAGAACTGGCCCTTCAGATCAGCGAGGTGATGGGGACGTTCCTGAAGAAGTTTGCTCAGTTTACGTAAGTGTCACTTCAGGAGAGTTTGAGCATAATGTGGAATAAAATTAGAAATTGGATTTTGTTTTTTTTTTAATAAAAAAAAAATGACTTCAATGTAAAGATTAATCAAATTGTATAAAAATATACATAGAGCTCAGTATACTGAGATAATATACATAGAGCTCAGTATACTGAGATAATATACCTGTGTATGCCTTACAGACAGATCTTGTTGATTGGTGGCACTAACCCAATGGAAGACGTAGAGAAGTTCAAAGAGCAAGGGTCAGTAATTGGTTCAACTTCATATCACTGCAGAATAACACTTTGTATTGCTAACAGCGTCCGTTCTCAGGGCCAACATTGTGGTTGCGACCCCGGGCCGTCTGGAGGATATGTTCAGGAGGAAGGCTGATGGGCTGGATTTGGCGAGTTACGTCAAGAGTCTGGATGTGCTTGTGCTTGATGAGGCTGACCGACTGCTCGACATGGGGTTTGAGGCTAGGTAATGGGTATAATAAGCTATTGATTCATCAATGTATCTACTACCATTTAGTCGCACGGCTAACATAAAGGCCTGTCACTCTTACATCTATTCAATAGAATCAATTTTAGGGACATGAATTCTCCAAACACATAATAATAATAATTCATCAATTTTATATAGCGCTTTTCACAACTACTCAAAGACGCTTTTACATATTTGTATTATTCATTCACTCCACGGTCACACCTGATGATGGTAAGCTACTTATGT
>JAVQKC010020609.1:0-26708 GCA_036025475.1 Philypnodon macrostomus | reverse complement strand
AGTATTTAATTGAACTAGAATTATGTATTCATAGATGGCAGCATATCAACTAAAACATTTTCATTCACATAATTACTCGAGTAAGAGTAGAAAAGTACTGGTGAAAAAACTACTCAAGTTCTGAGTAACTGAATAAACAGTTTTAGATTTGACTAAAAAAGATCAATATTAAGTTTTTTTTATGAAGTATTGTAAAGTAAAGTTAAAGGTATTGTCCAGTAAAGCTACTCTGGAGAACAATTTATTTAAAAAGTTACCCAAGTAAATGTAACTTAGTAAATGTAACTGAGTAAATGTAACTGAGTACTACCCACCTCTGAACATACCCTTAATGCCAACATTTCATACACTGTCAAACTCTAATCAAGTCTCTCCCTCTCATCAGAACTCATCACCTTTGACTCTTGGACTTATTCCCACACTGTTAATTATTCACATGAAATGCTGTATGTGTGAAAAAAATGCAGACTGTAACATTCTCCGCCATCATGCGCTCATATATACATGACAGCGGCTGCTATAGCTCCACTGACCCCGATAATACAAGCCACCCAAACAACAGCCAATCCCTTACGGCCGAGCCTTTCTGGGGACTATTCTCTGCCACTGTTGTCGTGGAAACAGCAGCAAAATGGTAAATGAGAAAGTATTTCCTTCAATAAGACAACGCTTGATCAAAAAATGTGGATCTGTGGGTGTGTCCGAAAAATGTCTCGGGCTAATTATGTAGCACTGTGCTTTGAGGCCTCTGCATCTATGAATGACTCACGAGAAGAAGTCGAATGGGATGTGCGGATGATGCAGAGAGGAGGCCAGGGATTGGCATGAGCAGCATGTCTCTACAATCCCGCGTTCAATCCTGACTGAGGTGGATTATGCCTTCCTCTGACACATTTGGGACAGATTCATAAGCCTGGAATATGTATGTTTGTGTGTACTGTGGGTCCTTAAAAAGAACCAGACGCAGCTACTGAGATGTTATTACCAAAACCGGGACTATTAACAGTCTTACCGGAGCTCAATTATAAGCCTTAGTGTGCTTAGTGGACACTGTGACAAGATTATATGTATGGCAAATAAGGATGGGACTGAAAGTTAATTCCTTCACTGGGAAAAGACAGATTCAGAAGAAGCTTAAAGATCTAAAAGTCTGCAAGTAGACATATGTCATATTTTCTGGCGATTTTCTGGGTTCAAGTGACAGTTTAATTAGCATTTGTTAATAAGGCATGAGCGTTATCCTGAGATACTGACAGAGACATCTATAGTGACCTCTGCTGACCAAGCAGTGCCATAACACTCAAACGACAGAAAAGGAACAAAGCATTTTTATCCTCACAAAATATAAACTAGATAAAACTGATAGTAAACAGACAGTGCTCCCACATACCATACATTCAGACACATTCAATACACTGTACATACCTGTGAGCAGAGACACTTTGTGGAAAGTGCCCTCCAACTTTCCCATGAGAATGTGCACAAACCCGTCTTTGGACAGATGGCCCGCTTCTTTGGAGCTCTGGTCATAAACCACCACTTCCTGCTTTCTGCCCAGTTCCACCTGCAACAAGACAATAAGGAAAACTATTACAGAGTGGAATGAATGTTATGCAGCACCTACAAAAGATTCACTGATATAACTGGAAGAACATCCTCTTGTCTTACTGGAAAGAAAAATATACCCCCACACCAATCTGATGTTGTTTATTTTTTGCAACTAAATGACTTGCAGTAACCCGTCTGCTCAAAAAGGGTGCCAAAAAAATAATTAAAACGTAAACCTCTGAAGTAACGACAGTAAACAGTGCTATTCATGCCACAGTCTGCAGGTGCTTCAGTGAGGGGTATACACCAACGCTTTATGAATAATATATGCTACGGCTGAGCTCTGCAATGTGCTCCTCTGACTGAAATGTTTACTGTGTAGATAGTGCAAGTTTCATTGTGAATGTGAGTCAAATAGTAAAATACACCATAGGGAGGCGTGGACACCATCACAGCTCCAGAGGGATGCAGCTGATGTAAGCCTGGGAGTGTGAATATGAGCATGCGCCACACTGACAAGAGAAGCTTGTGTGTTTGTATGCAGTGTGAGAGTGTGAGTTGTCTGCATGCGCACAGCAGCACGCCTGTGTTGTTCCTCCATGTTGTCAGGCAGGCTTTGGTCACATGACCATCAGGCAGTGCCTACTGCAGCTATGAATCACTGCATCACTGAAAGAGCACTGGACAGAAGAGAGAAGCGGGAGGAAGGATGTAGAGAGTGGGGGAAGTCAAGGAGCTGGTCAAAGATGGAGAAAGATACAAAGTGAAGAGAAACGGGGGCTGGTGCAGCAGGATTCTAAATGTAACACACTGCATCAGTACACAGCACAATCATGTCCTGAATACAACAGCTCTTTATTCTTTAAGGGACACTATTCCATGCTTATGTGGTGCATGTGTTGTAGTGCTGATGGAAAGTGACTGAAAAATCTAATTTAGAAAATGTCAGAGTTTTAGTCTTGAATTAAAGACCTACATTTAAAACCAGCCAGAAACCTGCTAATAATGTCTTTCACTGCAGTTCATTCTACTGACAGATTCATGAAAATGAAAATCCCATGGGGCTAGTTAGTATGCATGATGTCTCACTCAGTGTTGTTATATTCTCCTCTGATTATTACAAACTCACTGTTAGGACTTATACAGTATCTATTCTTTCTTTGTTTTAAATCCTCCACATCCTTTATCTTCACTAACCTTGGATAATTTTGGCTAATAATCCTAAGGGGATCAGATCTAATTAAGGACTCAGAGGATTACTGGCCTCTGCTGATACAGAGTATGTGCTGCTGAGTTTCAGTCAGACAGCTGCCTGGCAAAAAACTACAGCAAGAGTGGAACAAATATTGTGTTTCAGACAATGTTTTTCCTATTTCCAGTTATTTATGTGTTTGGATTTGTGGTTTTATTAAATGCACACATTAATGTACACTGGTGTTGAGTGAGTGATGAGTTTGCTGCAGTGGTAGAGGTCAATGATCTGAGGGGTGCACAGGGTTGAGACTGCAGCAGCTCTCTGCAGTGCCCCACACCAGTATCACCACTGCTACTGTAGATGCAGGTAAGCTGATAATACAAAAGGCACACATCATGAAGTGAAAACAAAAGCACTACAAGCAATACACATGAACACAGAATAAAGGGGTGTTGGGTAAAGCTCAGATATCATGCATGTTTTCTCCAGAATCTAGTTCTGAAATAATAAAAGAAGTGGGAGGCTGCAAGTCAGAGCCTGGCTTTCTATTGTCCAAACCTGAGTGCACTGTGCATACACAGTCAAAGAGACACAGATGATGACTATTTGGCTCATGAGTGGAAACTCAATTTGGGCTTACAGTAAGAGCTTGTGTAAGAAAGTGTTTCCCTGACCTCTGCAATGTCACAGGACAAGCAAGGTCAATGTTCATACCAGTATATATGTTTGTGTGCGACACAAGTACAGCACAAACAGTCTAAAAATGTCCCACATCCTAAAGCACAGTCCGAACCTTCCCAAGTCCCCTGTGGATGTCATATGTAAAAAAAACATGACAACAGCACTGTGAACTTCCTTGATATTCATTTAACACAGCTAATGCACTTGTGTGGAATCTGTGAGCGTACATGAATAAACATTTAGCATAGTCTGGCATACTTACTGCAGAACTGATGCACACACCTGACATTGAGAACATGACATTACTGCTCAAGCAGCAGTGACCTCTCCCTGGTGGATCTGTCCGTGTGGGATTCCTACGAACTGGGTGTGACATACCACTCTGTAAAGTACCACCCAGGGGCCAGATGATGTCATTGACTGGCACCAACAGCTGCCACTTCCATGTATACTTATGTAGGTGTCACTGTGTACCTGCATTTCACTCCCACTAACCACCTGCTTTACTGTGAAAAACAATCAAAGAGATTCTGCTGTTAAATAAGGTCTGACTGTTAACACTAGTTAATTGCTGCTGTGTAATGAAACCAAATGGTCCTCTGTTCGACAAAGACTGTTTAAGACATAGATGTGAAGATGTGGCGCTGTGGTGCAAGTCTTACGGCCTGTGAGTAGATGTAGGGTGAGGTCATCGCGGGTCAGTCACATGATCAGGTCGCACCTTTACAATGCTGTATATTCTGTCATCTTTAACCCCTGCATTAACACTGTAGTCTCCCTCTATATCTGTCCTACTTACTGACCAAAGTGACTAAAGGTGACTGTCCATAAGGGTTTTTATATGTGATATTATATTCCTTTGTCATGATTGGAACAGAAATAGAAGTAAAGATTTGCAGTGTATCTCTGCATGATACTTGAATAGACGCTTAGTGTATTCCTGAAATAAAGTACTGCTTTTTAAGTGCAATATTGTAGGTTATTATGTGTGTCTATGTTAAACACCAGGATCTGTAAAACAAACAGTGATTCAGCCTATGACCTCATCAAGAAAACATATGACATATCCTGCTCTGCAGAAAAGCAAGTGTCTTTGTTTGACTTGGCAAAAGGTAACAGGTAAATGAAACATAAAAATCGCTGAGTTTGTATTTTGGTAATCCAGCAAGTAATCCCCATAGTGAGTCAGTTACTAAGTCTACTGTGCTACTGTCAAAAATAATTTCAATAAAACACTGGTCTACAGTATGTTCTTTAAGCCATTTACTGGAAACATCTTCCACAACTATAATAACAGACTTTTCATTTTTTAAGCGACAATGAGATTTAGTTTTACTTGATGATTTACATGGTTCAATTAAATTAAATTTACTAAAAGAGTAAATACAGTCTTCACCATTCTAGTGAACTGGTAAATGAGTACAGTTCTGTGGCAGCAGGGCAAAAGACACAACTTAAGATAAGGTAGAAAGATCAGAGCATCATCACGTCACCTACTTCTGTTTACAGCCTTGTTGCAGACACAGAAATAATTGGTGTGCTTTATCATTTGAGCTTTCTTTCCCAACACTGTGTGTTTACAGAAAACAAAATGTGCTATCCCAGTGGTATAAATGCATGAATGATCCGGCAGCATAACTAACTAGAAAGCACTAGGACAGCACAGACCTCCGCCAAGGTTGCTCATTACCTCCTTGGTGGAGGTAATTATTACTTTTACTGTCTAGTACAATCCATTACTGCAGGGTTTAATGGTTTAGAGTTTGGTCAAAAGAACAAACCCTTAGCAAAGAAGCTCTAAAAATGACAGAGGAATTCATGGTCAAAAGGTTGTGTATAATTTTTAGACAAATAGCAAATGGTACCTTTTGGTTGATAACAGAAAAACGAGAAACAGTGCTGTGTTGTCTGGATACTCCATAAAGTCACAATCTTCATTTTTTTATAGTTTTGTATGCGTTTCTTTGTGTACTGTAAAAAATGAATTAGGATGGCTGGCCAGGCTATTTATCTGGACCACATTTTATTTGTGGACACACACAAAATCTGGTGTTTGTCTCGCTCGCAGATGTCTGGCCTGGATTCCTTGTTACAGGTGGAAGGGTGCATTCCCGGGCTGGTCACGGTGCTGGGAGTGAAAACCTCTGTCCATCTGTCACGCCGGCTGTCCCCATCACGGCAGCACGGATTAACGGAGCTTAAGTCAAGACACCAACGGCCTGGCCTAGCCCACTGCAGAGGCATGAGGAAGCCCTACTTCCATCTAAGCCTGGACCATCCTTCCTTCAGCTGATGTCCACTACCTAACCTCTCACATCTGACGCTCTCTGACCTGAATAAACTAAAGAAATAGAGCAGGGAGGACACCATTTTGCTTGCTGTACTGGTCCTGGATGCTCATTCAGCTTACAGGCAACTGGAGCTTGTATATGGAAGAGGGTGAGTGCAGCGCCTTGGGGGATGCAGGCTATTAGCGTTCAATGGGTTGTGAGGCGGGAGGCAGTGGTCCATCTATGAATACACTCTCCCGATGCATTCACTGACCAACAAAGCACCACAATGGTGTCCTTTGCTGTCATGGCAGGCTGAGGCAGCTCCTGGCCATGGTCAGAGCCATGTGGGGGGTGGAGAGGAGAGAAAGAGGTTAGCTTAACACCACACACCCAGTCTGCACGTGCCTAGCCCGCGGCCTGCCAGTGGCCGCACAAACGGGATGATGTCATGCTTAGCCAATAACAAAAGAGTCTGGGTTCGCCCGGCCCTCCTCTCTCACCCAGCTAGTTCCAGCTTGATCCTGCCTAGCATTAATCGCAAGCCTTATCCTCTTTACTGGGGGTGGGGAGTGGATAATAACAAAGCAGGCGTGCAGCCGATAGGAAAGGATAGAGCAGGAGGAAGAGGAGTGAATGATGAAGATGGTACAATAGACAGACAGAGCTGTTGTTCAAATGAAAGTCAGAGAACACAGCAGGAGGATAGTTCAGTGGGGTGCCACAGTATGGGTCCAGCTGAGCATAAGGCCTCACAGTGATAGGCCCATCCAGGCCTGCTCACAACAGGCATTTTCCACATTCAAGTAATCAACTCAACAAACCTTTCTCTATCAAAGTCTTAGTTCAGTGTTCTGTAAAACATTCATCTGAGTAAAAATCATCTTTTAGCCATAAAATATGATTTGTGTGGCTTAGTAGGAATGTTAATACATAACTACATAACAGCACAAAGGTGTTTTACAAGAGTCTTTTCTCATTTCATAAAAGTTAAATCTGGGTGAGAAGTAGTGTTTGTCTGCCAGACGCATGCAATAAAGTCAAATTAAAAGTAATTGATATAACAGAGACTTGTGAGAAACACCAGATGCAAGGAGACCCTTGACTAATGTACCAATTAGCAAACACTATTAACTGCACTGCATGTCACTGGACTCAAGTAACAATAATGCATCGTTCTTTAGCATTTTACTGTGTGGATAAGTGGAAAGTGTCAGTCACCTACAAGTGTTAAGTGTGATCCAACAGCAGCAGCGCTGCAAACATCTGCTGCTATTAAATATAATTGTTTGCAGGGAGTGTTTGGTAGAATTCCCTTATAATGCAGTAAATAAAGTAGTGTTGGATCACTGTGTTCAGGATATACCTATAGGTAAAGAAATAGGTCATAAATCACTCAATAAGTGTCTCAACTGAACTAGCTCTAAGGGACAGAGAGGACACTTTGACCTGCTCATGGCAACAAGGAAGAATAACAACAAAAACAAAAGCAATAGCATTTATGGACTGCCATTAACTGCCCCAGTGTGTCACTCCTAGCAGATAACAGATGACGCATCAGTCAATCTTTCTGTAGCTTTGTTGTCCAGGGTGTAACGTCTTAAATGAATGCATCAAAAATAACATACAGACAATGACCGCAGCTAATTATAGTTATTGTTGAATTATGTTCATCATTGCATTAAAGCGTCCATGAATGCATGCACTATCTGCACAAGTACATGCAGCACATACACTTAACCCTCTGCTATGGTTTTCTTCAGTTTCACACAGTGACTAAAAATACAGTAGTCGGCGTTCCATGGCTGGACAGGCCATGGAAAAAAGGCTGTCATATTCACAGGAGAAGTCATGGAAAACGAGAGGATCCGATTTCAGGGCCACTGATAAGCAACAAACTTACAGTACGCCTGCATACGCGACAAATATAGCCCACTAGACTAGAGTGTGCTGGCTGGGTTTAGCCGAGAAGCCAAACCGGCTTAGTGTGGCCAATGTCTGTGAGCTGCTTCGGACTAATTGTTGCCACCAGACACCTCAACATGTATCTCCTGCTAAATACAATGGTCCTGCATTTTTAAACAATATTGGAAATAGCTTTTTTTTTACTCATGGTGCTGATTGTGCTAAAACTAATGTGCTGATTTCATATTTTACACAATACTGACATTTTATTTTTTATAAGAGAATGCCTTGGTGCAAAACTGTGAATCTGAAAACTACAAACATACAAATATGACTGAATTATAGTGCTTATCTCACGCTTATCTCACTAACAGGTGCCACGATGAAGAGATGATACATGTCAGTGGTCATAATGTAATGCTAGATTATTTTATATAGGAGAGTCTCTTTTTTGCAGAAAGAGAAAAAGGGTGGTTATGGGGCATTTTGCTTATGTGGAAGACAGCTCAGAAATATGCTATTGTTTGGACAGAATGCTGACTCGGAGCTCGTAACACACCCACCCTCTGACTATTGAGTCTGTCACTCACCTTCACCTTGCCATTGGGCTGCAGCAGCTCAGTGACAGAGACCTTGTCCTGTTGCAGGCGTCTCTTCACCAGTTTGGAGCAGCACACATTAATGGCACCTTGCACATGAGAGGCGTTGTACTCCGAAAACGTCCTGCTGTCGATCACAAGCAGCCGGCCCGTGCCTCTCTGGATGAGGCTGGCCAGACGCTTAATGTCCATTGCGTTGCGTTTGGTCGGACCTTTCTCCCCTGCCATGTTGTTGATAGGGGTTGAGAGGTTGATAATGTTGGTTTTATGGGATTATGAATAGTTCAGAGAGGGGGAAGAAGAGGCGAGGAAGAGGAGATGATGTCAGAGGGCTAGCACAGGAGCCGGTGAAGGGAGAGCCATGGTGCCTGGGGGAAAAAAGAAAAAGAAGAAAATTATTAATGTAGTTCAACAAACTTTAGTACTGCAGTCTTGGCCGCATTTCCAACCCCACCACCATTCTGGAGATTATCTTATGAATTAATCTATAACTTGATCCATCCATAATCATTCTGAAACTAAAAATCACTTTCATTTTTCTCTTTTTCCCAATCATCTTCATTTTTGATATTTGATTTATGGTTGACTTTCCTGACAGATTTTATCCAGGCTTGGGACTGGCACAAAGAGACACTGGATCTGAATTCATCATTATTAATAAAGCTTGTATAATGTCTCAAAGTCTCCTACAATATGCTATTAGATATTGATATGTTTCCAATTCAGTTCAAAAGTCATCACACCACAGTAGTACAAACAGCTCTGGTTGGTGTTAAGTGAGCGCTTAATTCCTGGGCTATTATTGGTCACCAGTGACATTCAAAACTGCTCCTGCCACTTTGGAGATAATCAAACAGCTGTTCATTAAATACAAAGTCATCATTACGTCTGTCACGCCATACCGGCTCTTAAACTGGGCCTGCTAAATGAAAATGATGCACTCTATTTTTTTATGCTTTTTATATCAAGACAACATTTTAAAATAGCCACTACTTTCAATACGAGTTATTTCAGGCCTTCAAATGCCTGGTGAGATCTAAAGGATTCGGATACAAAGCCACAGACTTAAGCCAGACATATTTGACAATAAAACGTGTGTCTTTGTGTGTGTTGTATGGTTGTTGATCTGGGGGTCTCTTGTGCAGTAGCTCATGAAACAGGAAACTGAGATAAATTAAGCAGGGGGGAATTCAGAGAGCAGGTCTGGTCAGGTCTAGAAATGGCCCGTGTGACATCCAGCCTATGTGTGTAAAAGTGCCTTCTACTCCACGGATGGATTTGGATGGAGGAAAATGCAGTAGTGTGGTCAAACAGGTGTGGTGCCACAAGTGAGAAGGTCAGAATGTTTGTTTTATTCATCTGGGCTGCACGTGGTGTCATGAAAAATGGATAGGACCCTTCTCGTTTACCCCTAAACAGAGCATTATACCATGGCTGGAAAGGGAGAGTATAAAGGATAGTGGAAGAGAGAGCAAAACAAACTACAGACATGTCCATAAATATGTTCTAGTGCTTTATAATGTACTAGACTTTTATATATCTCAACACATAGGAGTGGCAGGGAAGAAGAGCAGCTACAGTTAGTGTTAACACAGTTGCATGTAACTTACCTGCACAGTCTGTATAATCACTGTTTTACTACTGACTGTTGCACATAACAGCTAATTTAAGGTCTAACAAGGTCTAACAACTTTATTTATCCCAAAAAAGGGCAGTCCAGTTCACTTAATAAACACATTAACTGCACAAATATGTACACAGTATATATATTATACAGAGCTTATTTATTTGTATAGTTTTTATTTTATTGTATTTTTGCATGCTTCAATTTATCTTTATTATTGATCTATTTTATATCTATAATTGTACTTTTGGCATCCAGTGTGGGCAGCAAAGTAAGAATTTCATTGTTCAGGGAAACACTGTGCACTGTGCATGTGACAATACAAGCTTTGAATCGTGAAATCTCAGAAACTTCACACCAAAAGTCATGCAATTGATTTATGCACCAGCCCATAACAGCCTTTTGGGGCGGACCTTGCAAGTCCTCCACCTGCCTACCTGCTATCCATGCATGTGAAGGTAATTAGGGGACTCTGAATTTCCAATAGTGGAAAGAGTGTGAAATGATCTAGTATTTGTATTAGTCCAGTAATTAACTGACATATTCATGGATACAATACGAGCAGTGAACAGAACTTTAGGGCTAAATGCTGCAGCCGTTACTGTTTTTTTCCCCTGAAGATCTAACAAATTAATGTCAAGAAAATGAATAATTTTGTAGAGCTAAAATTCATTCATTTTAAATCTAATGTATTCTCTTTCTCAATTGTGATTCAGATTCAGGACCGTCTCTGCAACCTTCCACCTGCTTTTGACCCCTGTAGTGCATGTTATTCATTGAGGATCCCCACAGCCATAGCAGCCTGGCCATAGATACGGCAGGTGGTAAGGATGACATACCTATTTAAGAACTATGGGCCTTGGGTATTTCTTAATTAAGCTGCATGTTATAAAAGTGTTTGGATCAATGCTAATGGATTTGTTGATCGTTTAATTAAGGTATTGGCAGCCCTCAAATTATCTTGGCAGTAAATTGGTAGCAAGCACACAGAACACTTGCTAGTTGCTATGGCGTTTATACCTATAGTCAAGGTAATTCGAAGTCTGCAGTTTTATATACAGTACCACAACTACAACCAAGCCAAGCCTAACTGGATACTGGTGCTGCCTCCCGGATGCAAGACAAATATGCTCAAAACACAGCCCGACTGTTAGCGTAGCACAAAGTAGCCATTGGTGCAAACATACATGAACATGGCAACATAAATATTTGAACCAAAGCCTGATTTCTAAGCACGCTAACTCTGCCAACATGCTGACAGTTCCCGCATTAGCCTAGATCAGCAACAATTTTGCCGACCAGTACTCACTGACCTCTGCTGCAGTGCCAGGGTCCCCCCCTTTGAAAACAGCCACATCACCTGTTACGAAGCACCTTATATGGCGCAATGCCCGTTCTTCAAGTCATGCAACAAACAAGCGTCTCTAGGGGCGTGAATCTGTCTGTGTTGCCAAGCACAGCATCATCCCACAATGTCCGACGAAGACTGCGACGGCTTCTCCCACCCGCCCAGCCTCTCCCAATCCCTCCTTTCTTTATTACCATTTTCCTTGGTCTAGTGCAGAAGACTGGGATGGGGAGAGAGAGAAATGTATGGCCAGCTTTCAGTGATGCAAGAGAGATCAGCCTAGAGCATCTTCAAGTAATGTCTCTTTTTGTTTACAAAGAAAGACGAATGAGAATATTACATTGAAGAGCAAATGTACTACGGGGGAAACATCGACAAGACTATTTATCTCAATGCTTTGCCTTCCCTGTGCCTCCATCTTGTTTCCAGACAGTTACAATAGGCAGCAACAAACAAACAACCTCCTCAAACTACATTAGGCAGCAGCTTGCTGTGAGGCCCGAAGCAGATTCTGTGGTTGCCATAGAAACAGCCCGGGCAGGGGGTGATCAGGGGGCACGGGGAGGATGCCACTGGTGCTGATGCTGCAGTAGGTCATGACACAGGTCAATGTTATCAGTGCTTACGGATAATATAGCCTCATTTATTTATTAGCAATTAACAGTGTGTCAGTAAAGGCAATAACAAATACATATAATACGAGTGAGCCGATGAAATTAAATGTAATTTTAACTAAATAGTATTTACCAGGAGGTCATATTGTTGTCTGTGTTGTTTGTTGATTGGATCGCTGGTTCATCAAGATAATGGCTGAAAATAGATTTGGATCTGGCAACTTTTTTAAGCATATAAATCTGAACATTTTATTTTTTTTACTGTGTCCTGCCTTAGCTTTCTCAATAAAACGTTCTCCCAACTCCTATGGACACTCAAAATATTACGTTCAATCGTACCTCCATCCTCTACTTTGTCAAGCCAAGTCAAGACGTGAGAATCATTCACAGACCCTCTTATGAAACCCTGAGCTCCATTGTAAAAAAACAGTCATAGCCAAGTTGGGAAAGACACTTTATCTCCACATAATCCATACAAACAGAGAAGCATGAGCTAAGCATGATACGGGGCCAGCTCAATAATAGCATATCAAAACATCAGTGTCTATAGGGCAAACACAATGAGAGCAACTAAAGGCCAAACCAAAGCTGATGTAATGCCATCCAGGTTATTCATTAACTGCTGCATAACGTCACCTGCGGCCACTGTCTGGGTTAGGCCTGCATACAAATGCATGTTAGGTTCGCTACAATGACAGGCCTGGGCTTTTTGTTTAGACACAAACAATGACATCATCAGAGCTTTCCCTGGCTTTTCGAAATGTTGCTTCCTCATGAACTTCAATTTGCATCCATGCACACCGTGTTTGTTTATCAGGATGTCATGTGCATGCGTTAAGATTTTGGCTTAACACAAAGCACTGCATTCACCACTAGTATGCAGTAAGATTATAATTGTGTTTAATCTCCCAGGCAGTCGGGTAAAATGTTGTAGAACCACATTCATTACGATACATGAACTACTGACACGGACATTTCCAAATTTATGTCCTACTCATCGCACAACACACCCCTCCTGCCCTATGGATAATCATTGAAACCCAGACCACTCCCTCCAACATTGATTTGTCATGTCTGCCAGGTTGAGAGATGGTGGCAGACATTCAAATGTACATGGGCATGCAGTCTGTTTGGTTGCATAGAAATCTTTCAAGTAAGTCAATCATAAATCTGGTTAAAATATAGCCTATAGATGTATATAAAATAGACAGGCGTCAGTAGATATTAAGATATTAAGCCTCCTGGACTTTTCAGATCAATACAGCTTTGGAAAGTCCGTGCTCAAATATCAAAAAGGGGATACCCAGTGGTGCTCAACCATAACAACACCTGTCTGTGTAGGCCTACAGAGTAATAACAGAAAATCACATTAGCGTGTGAGATTGTATTAGTGAAGCGCGTATAAATGGGACACCGAGGCCTGTTTGATAACGTCCAATAAAGAAGGGTGAGCCGTCGTAGCGTGGGCTAGAAACGGACCCAGATCATAATAACAATGTGTCAAAAAGACTTTTTGATATGACGTTCAATTTGAGCTCTAAATTGTGTCAGTGTGTTGGACAGTAGGAAACCTTCCCCGTGTTGTTATGACGCGTGTTTATGTCCGCATGTGAAAAACGAAGCCCTCCATTGATCGGACAGACAGTAATAATAAAAAGCCGCAGCGTGGAAACCGACGGAGACATGAAATAAAATACATTTTCTACTTACCTTCGCACAATCCATGTCGTAAAAGACACAAATATACTCTTATCTGTGATCATATAGCGTTAGTTTTAGCTCGGCTGGGTGAAATTCCCATTCTGAGAGGGACGCGCATGAAGGGGGAGTGCGCGCCGCGCTGACAGACTGCAGCAGAGCGAGGAGGGGCGAGTGCACACTGCTGCTACACAGGCTAAGCTAGCTCTGACATAGCCACGCACTTCACATCAGCACATTTATTTGATATCATACAACATTACACACTATTTTATTCCACTTACCTCGGGCTCCAGGCGGATCCGGGGTTATTTAGTTGGCACACTTTTACGCAGAGATAGCGCCAAAGTCTTCATGGATGTGTCCCGTGTTTACCTGTCTGACCGTCGGGGGATCTGTACAGCTGACAGTGTGTGACAGCGCCAGGAAAAACAGACAGAGCGCGGTCTACAAAGTGACCCAAATAAAGTGTCAATGGTAGTATGGATTATTTGAGCCTATTTTGACCCATTCATTTCAACAGTAATGCGTAAACGTGTGTTAGGGAGGGGGTAGACGCAGAAGGTGCACTTTAGCACTTTCATGAACCAAAGCGGTGAGGTCATGGTTCAGAGGAAGAAAAAAAAGGGAAGAAAAATATGAAGTTGACGTCACCGGCAGCCAATCAGCGAAGACGGCTCAGGGGTTGAGTAACGTCACCGCTGCGATCTGTGGAGTTAAGGAGCAGTCCGGCATTTAAAGGAGACACGGGCTTCATGAGTGCGTGTTCAAACTCAGCGTGCACTAAAAATAAAATAAAATAAAATAAAATAAAATAAAATAAAATAAAATAAAATAAAATAAAATAAAAACAAAAAACAGATCTGCTTTTGAAATAAATACACAGGCCGAACATTATTACAGGCTACAGGTTTTAAGTAAGTCAAAATACATATTTATTCTGTGCATTATTATTATTATGCTAAAGTTTGCTTTACACATTCATTGACAACAGACCCATACATTTTCCTGCTATCCCTTTATTGTGTCACTGAGGATGTGTAGGCTATCTTTGGCTAAAATGGCAAAAGTCTAAACATAAATGAGGGTACGCTACGGAAAAACACTATCGGTTTTGCAGCTACTAAATTATGTTCGTGGAAAAAATAATGCAATGTAAATAGGTCCGCAAATGGCAGTTTTCTTTTGTGTCTAAATGTCTTTGTTGCGTCTCATATAGACTACTGAGCAAATGCTTATACTGTATTGTAGTGTAGAGTGCAGCTTTCTCAAAGGAAACAAATGCAGAAGAGTGAATTTTCTTGTACATACTGACATCTAGTGGCAAGTATGTTTGACTGCAATCTAGTCATTGAGGTACCGTAAGAAGAAGGAAGAACTGACTGTCTTTTTTGATCAAAACAAAAACAGTAACCCAAGATCATGAAAATCTACTTTTATTTGGATGCAAAACTCACAACTCAAAGCGATACTGGAGCAGAGAAGAGGAATACTGATTTGCTGGTTGTGTGTATGTCCAACTTTTGGCTATTTCATCATCTCCATTTTTGGTTGTCACAGGAGAACCCAACAAGCATCAGAACAAGCAGTACAAATTAATTCACACTGAATATTTTCAGAGGTTTTTTTTTGTTTAATAGCTTTTTCACTCAGTCTCAGTCCCAGTCCTAGGCTGTGTCGATATATATCCGATCTACATTTGGCAGTTCAACTAGAGTATAATAATAATTGCTGTTGATGATGATGTCCTCTGATAATATTTGAGTTGCTTGAGCTGATGCAGGTCATCACAAAAGTAGTTTGATTTTTGTTACATAGAAAACTGTATTTACTATTTTAGCTGCCTAATATTTAGCAATTATTTCTTATGTTGTGAACTGAGAGTGGCCACAGATGGACTTGGGGACTGTGAATAAACTCAGTCTGAGGTAAAATCTTCCAAAAAAACAATAGAATGTACACATAAAGCAAAGCATATTAAAGCAAGCCTAAAGGCAGAACATAATAATACTGAGGAATTCACCGATTCTTCTGCGTTCTAAGGTAACATAAGCATTTTGTTCTGTCAAATCTTGCAATAGAAACCAATATTTTGATCCACAGTATGAGCTACATTCCATCATGGTGTAAACAGAAATATACACAAGGCATCTACTCGAAAGGATTGTATCAAAATGTTCTAAAAATATCTCTGGTTGGTTTCACAAAAGCAAACTGTATCAAAAGCATTGGCCGAGAGCAAGCAATATAATAGGCTAAAATCTTTTTACACAACAAAAAGCAGGACAACCAATCACGTCGCTTGATTTTGGACCTGTTAAGTCCCATACGGCACATGCAATCCATTTAACTTAACACAATCAAAATACAATACAGAAAAAAAGAACAGCTTAACATCAGAGAGAGAACCTTAATTGGTCTATTGTGCTTCATACAGATTAGGCTTGGCCCTCTATACAACAATCATGGGCTTATGTCACAGATGTGTTCAAGCTACCGAAGGCAGAGGCATCACAAAATGTGTGTTATTGAGAGAGACCAGTTTCATGAATGGCGTAAACATTGATTGATTTTTCTGATGGAGTTACTCTATCTATGGCCTCTATCTCCCCGTCTGGCTTTGTGATGCCTCTGCGTGTGTACGTTTGTGTGGCCTCAATGTGGGAATTGCTTTGTGTAAACATTGTGAGATATGGGTTTTACAACACAGGCAGCATGGTACAACTGTAATACTGGAGTTTGGACAGAAATTGCACATGCCTTTATTTATGAACACGTAGCACCATGCAACCTGAAGATGAGATGAATGAGTGAATCCATCAAAATCAGACCAAGCTATTTGTAATGTTTTTACAATAAAAGTAAAAGTCGTTAAAGGTCATGAGCAGAATAGTTTGAAATATTAGGCTGGTGTACAGGACCCTTATCCAACATTATCAAACAGTGAGCTCGAAATCTGTCTTTACAGTAAACTGCACCACAGGTCAGCTGAGTTAACACTTTCATAATCTGTCTAATGGCAGGATTTAAAATCAAGCATTGTGTGATTTTTCCCGGACCTATACTTCAGAATAACACAGTTATAAAAGTAGGTTAAGTCTTATTTTAGGTATAGCTCTCTTAGATAATACTTTATGTGTAATGTAAAATGTGTTAATCTGCACAAAAACATACAATAAGCACAGGTATTACTGATCAGTCCTGATGGTTCTGAATGAATGGGTTTCCTTGTTAAAGGGTGACTGTGATGGTACTAGGTACAGTGGTGCATACCGCCAAAAGTGGCACAGTGTACAGTGGTGTGTCTCAGTCTGGGGGGGTCACACAGGGGAGGGCTCACTCTTCAGCCGTGTGGGACTGCTGCTTCTCATAGAGGCTGAGAACATGATGCACAAACTGGTACTGCTCACATGTCTGGATCATCCCACCCCTAACACACAAGACAAAACACATATTTAGACATTTTAAATATTATATATCTACATAAAGACGTGAGCTGTGCATGTTTGTTAGTGTATTTGAATTTCTGTTCATTCAAGTCTATTGAGGTAACAAGACTGGACCTCTAATGTATGTGTGAACACAGAATGGAATTCAATTTATACCAAAATGGTTCACTATGACATTCCTGTCCTAAAAAGACAATAATAACAGGTGGCAACTAAATGGCATTTAGCAGTACCACTTTAGGGCCAGTGCTTGTGTGAAGCCACTTAAAGCTAACTGGGACAAAGAAAATGAAGCATGCTAAGCTATAATCATGTCTTAGTATGGGGCCCAAAATACAGAAGAGTTATACAAACACACACGGTCTTTTTAAATAGGCTACTCCTAAGGTTTGGTTTTTGGCTGTATATATCTTTTGTAAGTGTAAAAATACTCTTGGGTACAGCTCTAAGAATATGTCACCTGTCCAGACGGAGCTGGCAGGTGGTTCTCAGGATGTCTACCACGCCCTCAGTCCTCAGCTGCTTGCACAGGATGGAGGTGGCGATGAAGCAGCCAGTTCGACCGATTCCAGCACTGTGCATGTAAAATAGGATGGTGTAAGTAAATAAAAAACACACAGATTACTGTAATGATTAGCACTAATTTCATTAAAATCAAAATCTCCCCGGGGAAATCAGACAGGACGCTGGACCAAAAATATACTTACTTAGTGTCTGTGTACTTTATTAACATATCAGCTTATCAGTGCTGCTTTGCACCAGTAGAATACAGCCTTTAATGGACTAAAACACTAAATATGCTGCATTATAACTACAGTTATACCACAGTATAAAAAAACAACATTATTCATTATTTTTACAATAGTTAACCCTACCTGCAGTGTACAATTGTAGGGCCACTTGAAGCTGGGGCTTCTTCTCTGGCTCTTTCCACTTCCTGTACCAGTTCGAGAAGGGGAGGAGCTTTGTCTGGTGTCTTTTGGTCAGGCCACGAGGTGTACCAGTACTGACGAAGACTACGCTCTTCACCTTCATGCTGCAACATGCACCAACATACAAGTCTCATAAATGAGTAACTACATGTGTGCTTATAGACTGGCACATATTGACACAACATAATACAAGTAAAAATAAGGTAAATATTTGTTTTTCACTGTAGACTGATGATATGTATTAAACATATGTGATTCAATTTAAACATGTTTATACTTGCAAATGTAAAACCTGTCCGGAAGCAGAGCAACAAAACCCTTGTGAGGTTATTTGAATGTAACATGTTTATCTGGTCCATGTTATTCTGCCCTGAGCATGTGGCACATTACCATTGTGGTAGTGTCTGCATCAGTTCACCTTGAGAGTAAACACCCTCAGACTGTAGTCGTCCTCCTGCGTTACCGAGACAACCGTGATCTCAATGCCCTCATGGGTCACAGTGTCCTCAGGCCAGTACTCTGCACATTTCTGAAAGATGTATCAGCCACTGTTCATTTATGAACGCCTCCATTAAACAGGATCATCCTCCTGCTGCATGTTGTTTTTATCAAGCTATTTTCATACTAACCTCATTCTTCTCCTCCAGGTTAGTAATCATTACGATGATTGGACATCTCTCTTGCCACACCATCCTCCAGAAGTCCCCCACTGTGTTCACAGTAGGACCCTGTGTGGCTATGTATGCATGCTCTTCACCATCGTAACCCTGCACACACAGACACTGACTTACTAAGCTGCCAGTGAAAGACAATACAACTAAGCTTCAACATGTGTTAAAGATCATTCATTTGGTGTACTTTTAGATAGTTGGCATTGATGTAGGTACTGAGGAAGTCTTCTTCATCTTCTGAGATAAGAATCACTCTGCTGTGGGTGTCTTGAAATGCACAGTTAAAGAAACATGATGGAAAAGATAATTAGCATTCTTGACTTAAACAAGTTGAATATGTAGTGTGGTTGTACATTGTGTGGTTGTACATTGTGTGGTTGTTCACAAACTACAGTACTCACTTGGTAAGATAGTTTTGTAGCGGTTCTTTCTCACCAGCCCTGGGTAGTTGTACTCTTTTGGGTCTACAAAGTTCATGGGAGTTTCCTGTGGATGGGCATACAGCAGTACATACAAGGTAACAGTATGGATACAATATAGGACGTGCCAGTGAAACTTAAATATACACAGCAGTTCCAACCTTACGTCAGACCACATGTTTTATATTATTTGTGTACTTAACTTCTATGTGTGATGTAAGTAATTGAATGTTTTAAACATTTGTGTGAATGTACATGTCTCCGTCTCACAGACATTGCCATGCTTTATGGGTTTTCATATGCAAATATGCTGGTATGCATTCTTCCTCGCCCACTTACCGGCAAAGGAAAAGCTCAGGGGTGTGTGCGGAGCTCCACTGGGTGTTGTGTGTAGGAGTGCACAGTTCTGTTTGTGTCTAGGTGTGTGTGTCCATATCTTTTCCGGTGAATCTCACTTATGCTGTGACTCTCTGTTAATCTAAGGAGTGTAGGCGTATAGCCGATGATGCTCACATAAAACTCAGCCTGCAGGGCCTGGTCGTCCATGGCCCGGCTGTGCAGCATGGCGGGGGTCAACATGTGCGTGCCCTGTCGGAGATACTCCTGGGCTGACTGGTCTCTGGGGGAGAGCTGTGCTCCATAGCCATAGGGCTCTGTGCAGCCTGGTGTGCACATGTCCAAAGTCAGGGAGACATTAGAACCCCTCCTGTTGGACAGAGAAAGGTCAACACGAGTGAAAAACCTATTATGTTAGGGCAATTTTCATGTTCATATCAGCACAGATGAATATGATGAAGCAAAATGATGATCTGGTTTATTGCAGCATGAGTGGGTTGATCCCTGTGAAGTGAACCCCCCCACAAGGGTCTTTATACAGAACATGTGGGAGGATAGAATTAGGGTGAGGTCAAGGTAGAAAAAGGGTGAGGTTATAGGCTACTATATATATATTTTTTTTTTCAATGTATTTTATTCAATTAAAATAAAAATAAATAAAAAGCAGAAGTGTCTACATGACAGTACAAAACTTGAATGAAAAGAAGCAGAGAGAAGAATATATCTGATGTTTTCTGCCCCTTACAGACAATACTCATCTGAAAGAATGAAAGGGGGAGTTCAGGTCAGAAGACTGGCCTATGTGTAAAACTGGTTCACACTTTGATTACAAAACAGATCCATCAGCAGGCAGATGGCTACAGAGACTATTCCTAATTACATGTATATAACAAACAGTTGTAGTTCATGTATACAATAAAAATGCCATCACAACATGTAAGTGTGCTTAGTATGTGATGTTTTTATGTATCGGTGTGGTACCATTTGTGAGTAAATTATAATGCACATACCGTTCCTGAAGTCCTACTGGAGTGACTGTTAGGGTAGCAGAGTCCCCCTCTGTCCTGGTATCGTTGCCTATGTCAAACACTGGTGTCTGGGGCACAGGGTCCAGGTCCAGCAGGTCCTCCTGGGCGTCTGTCCACTCTGACAGAGTGAAGGAGGGCTGCCGACTCACAGACTGACGACGGTCACCAAAATCCTTCGGTACTGGCACTGATGACCATAAGCCAGTGCCATTGCGCCACTTATAGATCATGTGGATAACCTAATAAAACACAACAAATATCAATAAAATGCACTAGAAGTGCGACTCCTTATGACCTACATGAACTGAATATGCCCCGTTGTTCATAACAGAATATTCGTTGACTCCTTATGACCTACATGAACTGAATATGCCCTGTTGTTCATAACAGAATATTCGTTGTATGATGCATCTAAATTTGGCCTATTCCACACATTGTTGTCCACTTGGCAATGAAATATGGGGAATTCAGTCTTACCATGATAAAACAGATAGCAATGCCGATGGCTGCAGTGCCTTGGACAATCCAACTGTGCTCTTTTGTGTTGGCAATCTCCTTCAATGCCATTGACTAATAAAAAAAAAGGTAGTAGTTATGCAGAATTTTACTGTTGTACATATGTATACTGTAATATGTATCGTCAAGTACTAATACTTACATCCTCTCCAAAGATTGGGTGGCAGGGTAGGATGAAGCTAAGGAAGAAGTCTATTACTTGCAAAGCTTTATAAATGGAAGAAAATGGCCCATTTCCTTCCAGCATAAAAAACACCCAGTAGCCCTGAAACAGGAAGATCATTCATGTTATTCATGCATGAGTATTCAGCTCAGTCTCACATTACAAAGAATAGTAAAAATATAGACTTTGGTCTAGACTTTAGTATAGTTTCACTTTTGCTAAAACACAGGTAAAACCACCTTATAAGGTCATATTTTTATTACTGCCATTCAGAGACATACCGTGAATTGGGACACGACAAAGAGCGCAGCCCAGCAGTGGATCTCGATGACCAGAGCATAGACTTTGTGTAAAAACTGTTCTTCTCCCGGTGAGTTCTGACCAGCTTTACATTCAGCAGACTCATCTTTATTTGGAAATCCATCCAGTGTTTTCTCTATCTTTGTGGGCTCATCCAGCCACACTGGATCCTCATCAGGCCTTAGGAAGATGGAGTCCTCAGTGGGCGAACGTGTGGAGCTGCTCAGCTTTCGGGTCATGGTCCCCCTAATAAATGAATCTCTCCTGTTTTTAAAGGCATTTTTAACATTATGTACTCACAAACATAAGACATGTCTTCAATGCACGTAAAAAGAGACTATATATACTAACAACTACTGAAGACTATATATACTAGAATGTTCCTAACACTCATAGTCTTTCTTCCTGTGTCATGCCACTGAAATCTTTTGTTTTGATTCATGGAAACAACTTCAAAGCCCATCAATAAAAGGATTTTCTCTTTGCACACAGTGAAATACTCCATAATGAGTCACTGTTTGAATGTATGAAGCCAGGACCAAATGACAAAAATACGTATTTGACACCTGCATGAATGAAGGGGCTAACTTTCGACCCGTGCATGTGTGTATTTAAATGAGTGTGTATATGATAGTGCATGTTGTCGCACTGGCCTTTTCAGATGTATAGCTAAGCGACTTGGAGTGGCTCTCATATCCGGCTCCTCTTGTCTTGGTCAGATTGGACTCTCATTGTTGTAAATGTGAGAGTGAGAGAGGGAGACTGGGCGCGCGAGGCTCTGTTGTGGAGAGATGAGTCAGGCCTAGTGTGTTTACAGCCCTGTCCGTCACCATGGCAACAGAGTGGCTCTCATCCGTCCTGAGTATTATCATCCACTGACAGTGCACACACACACACACACTCTCAATCAGTTAGCAGTGTATTCAAAGCTCCTTTTCCATCCTGCTCTTTGTCCTTCAGTCATTAATAAAGGTGTTTTGCACATTGGCTGATTCCTTCCACATGGTGCGTGTGGATGTGTCATTGTGTTGCCTCCTATTCCATACCACTTAGGGTGTTTTCATCAATTCATTATTTTGGTGAAAAATAGGCAAAATGCGCATCCATCTGTGAGCTTATCTGAGCAATCACATGAATCACCTATGTAGATGACAGGGTATGGCAGGGGGAGATTACATGATCAGGTAAAGTCCTGTATTCTGAGGCAAGCAGCTGCTGTCAATCATATGGAGCAGAGACCTGTGGGGGAAAACAGCACGTGAATATTAGACAGAAAAAAGTTATATATATATATATTGTATACAGTATACACACTACACTATAAAGGTTACAGTGAGGTTATCAGAGGGGCCATAACTGCACCTGTCATTTTATAATGTTGAAGTCATACGGAGTCTATAGTGATAGAAGAGTTACATTCACAAGTATTCAGAATCCATTCCCACATCCTGGTCATGGTCGATTTTACCTGTGACTCAAACTGCACTGTTAGAGTTACTAATCCAGTTTGATCTAAAGATGGAGCAGAGTAGCACCGTGTCAGCTCCCAGCTGTGCTCTCATGAGCGGAGGATGGTGCCACAGTAAACTGTCAGGACTTCTTCTCCTTGTCTTTCTTCCACAGCTTCTCTCTAACCCTATGTCCCGGAGAGACAGACCCGACTGGAGACAGACTCAGCCTCAGTAACACTTTCGCAGCATTGGCTTGAATCAGTATGCACGGCGCCTCTGCCCCCTGCCTCCCCCCTGGGGCAGTGTAGCCTGGTAAAGGAAGAGGACCACAGTGCAGGTGTTAAACAGAGGGGAGCCGCTCTATAAGTCCTTTTCTATCTCTGCTGCTGCGAAGGTGGTTTTGAAGTGATGACGCCAGCCTACATCCATGGAAACATACATACGATGCACTCACATACACACACCTAACCCCTTTACAATGAATAGGAGAAACTGGGAAATGCAGCATGTTTCAGTTTTTATACATTATTAACAGTTGGATGAATGGACAGACAGATGTAGAGGGAAAAGCAGTGTTTTTTTTAGTGTGAAGGTTGTCTGAAGCAGTGACGCAGTGAGGTTGGCGTTTTGGTAACTGTGGCAACCTGAATACTGTACACACACCGACACTATGGCTGTCAGCATGGGAAAAACACACACACACACACAAGTACACACTGGGAGCACAGTGACAATATTCACATAGTTCTGAAATTCTGATTTTGCTGCTTCCTTAGTAAATACTTATAATATTTTTATTACATATTTTATCTTGGTCAAAATGACTGCTGCATTCCTAGATACAAAATACAAATATAGTTAAAACTACTGCCTGTATTGTGTTGAAAATAACACGACCAAACACACAACCATTATCATTATAACAATTGTAACTGTATGTATTTATGGACGTTACTGAGACATATTCAGACAGGAAAAGGGAGAGAGAGATAACCAGACCATGTATTAGCTTGATCAGGTAAGCCACAAAAGCTAATAAACCTACTAAGCTCTGTTATGTCTTCTTTATGCATGTAGTTTAAGTAGCTAGGTACGTACTAAACCAGTAGCTATAGGTATAACTAAGTCAGTGGACTTCATTCTTCTCACTGCTCAGTGACAGGCCACTGTCTTTAGGTCCTTACACACAGCACCCCCTCAGTCCTCAAATAGAGCATATGCCTAGTATTTCCATTGATTGCCTGCCACCCAGCGAGTCAAAACACTCGATAGAATTAAACTCATGGGCTCTGTCCTGGGAGTACCACGCATTCTCCCCTACACCAGTCACCTTACACATACAGATGTTTACAATAATTACAATTACATATGTTTTCCTGTGGCTTCTTTTGTTTTATAATGGCTATTCTTTATGGATTGGAAATACTTGCACATTGGCTTTCTAGTTTTCTTTCTACTTGTCAAAGTGCTCATGTAGCAATGGGGCAAGGTAAGCAGAAGCCTTTGATAGAAGTGATGATTTGACGGTAACATGAGACAGTGTCACAAGGGGCCGAGGCTTTCCTGTTAACCTCTTTACTCACACATAATCTTGAAGTGACCTTACAATTCAGAAAAAAACACAGCGTACTTTGCTTGAGACTTCTTCTTGAATATCTCCGAGACAGATAATCAATCAGCTCTGTTGTTTACTCTTCACACACACCTCATGCCTCAGCTCCGGGGCCAATTCAAAAAAAGTGACTCAATGCAAACCTAATGGTGAAAATGTTGTGTATTGGGTATGAATAATGTAAGTGTGCTGCATGGAGAAATTGATTTTTCAAAGATAAATCTGGATACGCGGGTCGGTAAAAGATCTAGAATTGCACTGCATCAAAAACAAGGAGAGCAGTGCTGGAATGGCAGTCAGTTCCCTGGCTGGCAGTCATTCATACTAAAAGACAAAACACCATTCATATCACGTACAGGGGCTTTGGTGAGCTAGAGCCACCACACAGTGCAGAAAGCTGGTTGGATTAGTAATGAATCACCCAGGGAGGTGGACTGTTGCATCCCTCGCTGGTAACTCCCACATTGTCACATTGGAATGGTAACAAGACGGAGGAAAAGCAAGCAAGAATATTTTTAAAGGAGCAACATGTTGTCTTGGCAGTGAAGTGAAATACATAGGCGATATATGTGAGCTTTTGAGCCCCACAGTTGCGGTAGGCTTTGCTGGGAGAAATTGGTATTCAACTCATGTCGCGCAAAGGGGGTAGAGACATAGAAGCGGGCAATTCTGTGAGCTGTAAGTCTACGCAGTCAAAAAGTCCTCTTACCTGGGTCATCCCGTGTTTTCACATGGCCATCTGCTGCTTCTCTCCCGCTCCCCTCGCTGAGCCAAACCAGCGGCAATCCCGTTTACTGCTCCTCTGTCTGGAAGAGCGTGTGTGCCTGTGAGACAGACTGGAGATGGAGGAGAAGGCAGGAGGGGGGTGCAGGGTATGTGAATGGGGGTGTGTGCGGAGGTTGGAAATAGGATAGAAACAGGAATGTGGTATGTATGTGCGAGAGAGAGGAGAGGAGGAGGAATAAAAGTCTTCAAGGGTCCTTTTTTTCTTTTGTTTGTGTCCTGGAGGAAAGAGAGGGAGAGTGGAGAGCCACAGGCGGCAGCGTCGTCAGTAGGTATATGCAGCAAGAGGCTGTACGGTAGCCTTGGCAACAGAGCCCGGCCGAGGGAGAGTGAGGAGAGAGAAAGGATCTGTGAGTGAGTGGATGCACTGGTTACAGAGGACAAACAGCAACATGATGGAGATCTATGGCAGAATGTATACTGTTTAAATCATAATCTCATCATAACTTCAAATTACTTTTCACTCATAATTGCTCATTTAGATTAGAAATTTACATTTTTATCCAATGCTTTCCATAATTACATTTATTGGCACTGGCCCTCCAGCACCATCTAGCAGTATTTACATTTTTCATATATTCTCAAGCCAAACATAACTACCCTCTGGTATCAGTACATATAAGTTAGTTATCCAGTATGATGTCATGACAGAGGTGATAATAGTCACAATTGAATCATTTCACTTATTGCCATTAAAAGCTAATCTAATTGTTTGGGGACTGAATCAATGTGTTAAGTCATTACCTATGTTTGTAGAAGCACCAATAAAGACTGTGGATGCACACTTTCAAATCTACACCTCTATAATACAGTGCAGGGGAGGGTGGGTTTCAGTTGAAATGTAAATATACCTGTAGCTTATCTCTCCCACATTCACACAAAACATTCCTGCATTTGCTATAGCTAGTAAAAAAACTGGTTGTACATCATTGTTACCCCTGGGTGGTATTTACAAAGTGTGCACCTATGCCTCTGTCTGTAAAAATAGTTCCCAGTGAGGGTTGTAGCCTGAGAGAGAGAGGCACATGGATATAGCCTGGAGACATAAAAATGACATTTATAAAAACAAAATAAACACAAAAGACTTATTACAGAATTTGAAATATAAGTGGTTCTGTTTTCTTTAAGATATGGCTGTGTCATAGGGTAGAAAATATGTTAATTGTAATATTGATGTGTGTATTTCACATAAAACTAGGCCTGCTTGCATTGCAATTATCGGACAGTTTTAGGCCTTAGTCTTTAAAGTTGATTCATGGTTTAGTCCTAATTGAGAACAGGTTCATAGCTTTATTGGCTGTAGAGCCTTGTATTTTAGACTATATGACTTATAGGCAGCAGTGGTACAGTGGGTAGGTGCTCGCCCTTCAACCAGAGGGTCGGTGGTTCGAGTCCCTGTCCAAGCACACACTGTCGTCCCTGGGCAAGACACTTAACCCGCATTGCCTATGAATGAATGAATGAATGAATGTGGTGGTTGGAGGGGCTGTAGGCGCAGACTGGCAGCCACCCCCTCTGTCAGTGTGCCCCAGGGCAGCTGTGGCTACACAAGTAGCTTACCACCAC
>JAVQKC010020598.1:0-11048 GCA_036025475.1 Philypnodon macrostomus | reverse complement strand
TGTGCTCCTGTGTGTGCGCTCCTGTGTGTGTGTGCTCCTGCGTGTGTGTGTGCTCCTGTGTGTGCGCTCCTGTGTGTGTGTGTGCGCTCCTGTGTGTGTGTGTGTGTGCGCTCCTGTGTGTGTGTGTGTGTGTGTGCTCCTGTGTGTGTGTGTGTGTGCGGTCCTTTGTGTGTGTGCTCCCATAAGTATTGCACTCTATCGCAATGCCATTAGAAGTTAATCAATGAAATAACATGGATAAAGCCTTCGATAAACAGTGGCTTTTCGGGTAGCATTTTTTATTTGATTAAAATGATCTAAACAAAGGACAACGTCAAGGGATAAATCACTGACTAACTTTTGCAATGGGGCAAAACATGAACTACCAGGACTAAAACCCCAAACCACAACAAAACCACAACTAAACCAGGAAGACCAAGACTTTTTGTTCTTCCCATCTCATCTGTTCCAGCAGGAGCATTGGGAAGATAGAGGAGAAACAAATGGGCAAAGACAGTTCACTCAGGGAAGTAGAGGATCCATTTTCAGAAATGTGTATGATTGCCACTTGCTTTTGATCCATATGTCAAGCTATTTGTAGTCCCCAATCTGTCTTTGGGAGTGTGTCATTTTTATTAGCTCATTTCTGTTCAGTGTCAGTCATTGTTGAGGTTTATCCAACAATTGTACTAGGGGCCTAAGGCAGGTGCACTTCGGACCTGCTACCCATTTTTTTCTAACCAAAACTATAGGTGACGTTTTACATGCAGTGTATAAAGACATGCTTAATGGGTTTTCAGCTGTCACGTGTGGTAGATGGAAGAGGAACACATGGGCAAAGACAATTCATTTTAGGATACAGTTTGGGGGATTTGTACGATTGCCAGTTGCTTTTTATTCTGTTTGTAGTTCTCAATCTGTCTGTGGGTGTGTTTGCCTTCTGTATTGTTGCAGTCTGGCTCGGCTGGTGAATGTCACTTAGGGTGAAGCAGCAGGCCTAAAGCAGTGGCCCGCTGAGGCCTGGAGGCACCGAGAGCCAAACATAGAAGCACACTGAGGCAACAAGGCAATCGCACACCATTTGTCGCTCACTTCAACAACAAGGTTAGAGCCATTATGAAAAGGGAAAAATAAAATACAGAATGACAACTGCCCGCGACCCCATTCCCACACAAATATTATATTATTATTTATTATATTCCAAAAAAAACAGGTGGTGCCTTGCCAGCTTTTCTATCAGTCAAACTCAGAGTGCCATGGTGTAATTGGCAATGGGACCTTCCAGCATTTCTCTTGATATAGAAAAAGATATCTGCCTTACTCTTGAACAGAATTATTTAGGTCTGGGAATCACAGGGTACCTCATGATTCAATATGGCGGCAGTGGTGCAGTGGGGTAGGCGCTCGCCCCTCGACCGGAGGGTTGGTGGTTCGAGCCCCCGTCCGAGTGCACACTGTTGTTGTGTCCCTGGGCAAGACACTTAACCCACATTGCCTATGAATGAATGTGGTTTGTGTGATTGGTGTTGCAGTGGTGGTCAGAGGCGCAAACTGGCAGCCACGGTTCCGTCAGTGTGCCCCAGGGCAGCTGTGGCTACATAGTAGCTTACCATCATCAGGTGTGACCATGGAGTGAATGAATAATACAAATATGTAAAGCGTCTTTGAGTAGTTGTGAAAAAAGCTATATAAAATTGATGAATTATTATTATTATTATTATTATTATTATTATTATTATTATTATTATTAAATTCACCACTGCACTACAAGATGAGAGATGAGAGCACTGTATATCTACTATGTAACTCCAGAAAACTAGGTCCATTGAATTCCCATTCTCATTTGTGTATTAAGACAATGAGGCTTACTTAACATGCACTGTACATCACTGTTTTGTGCGACCACATCTGTATATTTTACACTGAAGTCTTTGAGGACGCTGCAGCTCACTCATTCACTCACACACATAACTATCCACACAGACAGACTCCCATTGCTGGCTGAAACCCCATTGGAGACAGCTCAGTTTGATGCAAATCCATTGTGTGTGGTGCTATGCTGTTACATGTCCGATTTGACTGTGACCTCTGTAGCATAAAACCTCAAAGCTTATTTGTCCGACACAGAATAAGGGTTTCCCAAGACACATGAAAGTTTATTTTAGTAGTTTGTGCATGTCTCCCTTTCATAGACAAGCCCGCTATGACAGAGAACGTACAACCGTTATATAATTAGGCCACAGTCATGGCTCCAGTCTAAGGAGAACCAACCAGACCAGCTATCTTGTTATTGATATAAATAGGTTAAAATGTATCAGGTGGTTGGGTGGGGTGTGTGGGTGGGTGTGTGGGTGTGGGTGGGTGGGGTGTGTGGGTGGGTGTGTGGGTGTGGGTGGGTGGGTGGGTGTGTGGGTGGTTGTGTGTGGGTTGGTGTGTTGGGTGTCGGTGGGGGTGGGTGTGTGGGTGGGTGTGTGGGGGTGTGGGTGGGTGGTTGTGTGTGGGTGGGTGGGTGTGTTGGGTGTGGGTGTGTGTAAAAAGTGTACCTAGCGAGAACTCACAGTAACATGGAGAGAACATACAGAACCACAAAATTGAATGTTTTCTGTCTGTATCCATGGGGACCAGGCTCATTCTTTGTACACATCAGAATATGAAATCAGATGGCTTACCAAACTACTTATTTGGACATGTCTTCCATCTTTGCATCTGTTGTTTTCCATCTGTCTCTACAGTTGAGTCCACATTGCAATGACACATTGTTTGTGACAGGTCATGAGCTTCTCTATTCTGAAATCTGAAATCCAGTGAAAACAGTGCTATCCCAACAACACAAAAAACACAATTGAGCCAGGCTTTTTTTGTTTTGTTTTGTTTTTTTTTTGGTGGACACTGTAATTGTATCATTGGAAAATAGCTTGTCTCAAAAATACATCAGAAACAAACAATGTCTCACAGATTACTATCTTTAAAAACAGAAGACAGAATTTCACTCTGTGTCTTTGCAGTCGGTGGCACCATTCTGTCCGATGTGAATTGTCTTCTGCTGCGTGCTCAAAGAGGAAATTAGGTCTTATCAAACCACAGACTTATATTTGAGGCTCCAGGCATCGGTTATATCCCATAAGATCTCATTGCCCAGGGTAATTAATTAGAACAATGAAACATATCTATAAATAGATAAGCAATACCCCCAGTAGTTAAGACAACATCATAAACAAGCAGGCAGATAGGTACAATAGGTAAGCTAAAAACAGGCAGATTTCTTTTTTTAAATAAGCTGCATACAATCTGTCCATGTCATTTCTGAAATACTAAATGTGAATTATTATGTGAACAGCAAGTTTAGAGAGGAATATTGTGATCTAAATGGAAGACTCTAGCTGTAATCACAGACAATATCCAGTTCAATAAAGTATCCAATTAAGGTCTGTCAATCCTAAGTGCGAGTTTATAGCTCCATTCAGCACTTTTGACCCGCGAATGCCATCAATTTGCTCTGAAAGTTGCTGTTAACTTTGCTGATATCTGTCTCAACTTTGGTTTGACCTTCGATGTTCCTGCTCTTTTCATGTAGTAGCTTCACAGATGAGGCACACATGTCTGCCGATAGAGCAGCCTTCAATAACTGAGTTTGTCCAAAGTGCACTTGCCAAGTATTGTCCATCCCCCAAACTAAATTATTTGGCAAAGCAGCAATAAACAGACACGTGTAATATCAAAAATACTCCATATGGAGGAAACACTTCACTAATAGACAAAGCAAGGATGCGTACTTCTGCTAAATATTGTCTTTGCCGTTGGACAGTACATACAGTTCCTCTACTTTATGTTGTGAACTTGACCTTTTATAGAGAAAGAGGCTACAATAAAGGCACTTTCTGTCAGTGGTTCTATAATCATACCCTCTCTAAGTACCTTAATAATATAATGGACTACTGAGCATGCAGTCTTGGGTAAACTAAACATACAAACAAATCAGGGGTCAAATCAAAAGGTAGTGGTGTGAAATCTGGGTTATGGGTAACGGAAGATAATAATCAGTGCTCGTTACTGCCTCTAGAAACTAATGTGTTATGTTACTGCGTTACCCTCTGGTAAAACAACACAACCAGGCGGATGCATGTCAGTTCCATACAGTCATTTCTGCACAGATCAATGAGAAAGTCACAGATTGAGATGCACATGAATCTTTGATTAGCCTATTAAGTGGCACTTTATCTACACATTTCATTAAATAATAATAAAGCAAAAACATCATCTATGTTGTAAATTTGATCAAAAACATGCATCATTATTCAACAAGGCACACAGTAAGGCTGTGATTCACTCCAAAACTAGTTTAAGTCAACGTGCAGTGATGGTTAGAGCCATGCATGAGTGGAACTCACAAAACATTAAACAACAAAGCACTGCTCAGAGTTTTAAGAATATACTATAAAAATGCTCTGATTTAGATTGAATAGATTAGTGTGTGTGTATGTCTGTATGTAGAGATGTATATGTATGTGTCTTATGTCTGAGTATCACAGTATATTGGATCAAGTATCACTGTAAATTAATTATTATTATATAATTTTTTAGAATGTATGGGAAACTCTTAAAATATTTTAGTCCTGGTTGAAAATGTAAAATGATGGAAGGTGTTATTTTATTGTTTCATTTGTAATATGATATGCTGTAAATGTAACCTGTATTTTTCTGATGTAAATTGACCCCAGGAAGAATAGTTAATGCAGCTTGCTGCTGATGCTAATGAGGGATTTCAATAAACATAAATAAAAACATAAACCAGTAACACAGATATACATTCCATTCAGTAGCAGACTTTAGAATTAATGAATATAAACAGATGGCTTCTCGTGAAAGTCCATTCTGTCTTCTGTACTGTTTTTGAGGGCAGGTAAAGAAATGCTCCTGTCGTATCAAAAGAATCTCAAAAATGATAAACAGATGGCAATTTATATGTTGTTTCTACAGCGATTCCAAAATTGTATTTGAATGTGTTTACCTTACTGCACATGTATTTATTATTTCCCCTTACACCTTTCCTTAAAACATCCCCGCCTCTAAAATGCCAGTTAAAAATGTCCACTTAGTATATAGTAAATGGCATTTTGACACGTGAGCAGTGCGAACGCACAGATGTTCACACTCAAATAATGACTATATTAAGTATCGCTGCAGGCTGTTTCCATGTGACACTGCCAGAGCCCTTCGAAACATCTGAATTAAACTAAATCTTAATGAAAATGTGTCTCTTGTTGCAAAGAGGTACTTATTTGCTCTGCTAAATAATTGCTCAGGGAAAGACTGATTTAGGAAACTTAAGCAACAGACTTCCTGTTAGTGTCGTTTAAATGTTGTGTCAAACAGTCCCACTGGAGTAAATACAGAGGCTCACAATGGATTTGTAAATATTGTGGAAATGTGCACATGGATTATTATTTTGCCTGATTGTAGATTCAACAGTGATTCACTTTTTTCTGCAATGTACTATATTTTAAGTTGGATTTTAATCAGGGCAGCTTCATAATTAGTCCCCACAAACCTGCAACTCCGAATACCTGCAACTTAAATACTGATATCTAAGAAATATTCCAGGTAAACATTCTTCTATTGGTGAGTGACGCTAATGATGCTATGGTGAACTGGAGATGAGCTTGAAAAGCATTTAAAATCCCACTAGATATACTGAAAATAACACAACTCCACAGCAGAGTCAAGTAGTGCCAATGAGCTTTAGCAACAGCCAATCCCAGCAGAGGGTCCTTCCGGCTGTTCATATCTTCACTTGATGTCACCCATTACTAATCATTTCACTGCAGCTTTATGTGTTTGACGAAGCAGCCAAGGCCAAGCATTTTCTAATTAGGCCTCATTATCTCAAAGTTTATTGCAGTCAGTCTCTACATGACTTCACTGCAGAAGTCCTCCTCCAAACAAACCTTCGCATTAGCATTTTGCATTGTCTGCTTAACAAGGTTTGTCTGTTTTGTATTCCTCTCTGCTGTTCGCCACAGGACTCCCCGTGACCAAGACTTGCTTAATGATGAGTGAAGGGTCTCTTGTGTGTTCAACCTCATAAATAAATGTCTTTCCGTGGTAAATGTCTATGTATGTGTGTGTTTATACATGTGTTATGAACGCAATGCTGGCGAAGGAGCATCTGCCAAGCTGCGATTATGCCCAAGGTAGCTGCTGGGAGTGTGGTAATCAACACTTTACAAACACATTCACCATCACTGAGATAAGACTAAAAAAGCCATGGAGTAATACTGAAGTCAACTAGGGATGCTAGAGGCGACCATTGTTCTCAATTATACTGTACATCAAGTGATGTTTTTATTCTCTTTATTTTGTTGTTGAGTAGCTCTCTTCCCCATTGTCGATTAAGTGATTTCTACATCACATGCGTCACAAGGACATATGAAATAAAATTGCTGCAGAAGAGTAGTGTATTTCTGTATACTCATGTTAAATGCAAAACTTTTATAACACATATCAACACAAAGGTCCAAATCTTAAAGTAGTTATTGATCCCCTCACCTAGTAGCTAAGCAAGCCACTTACTAGCTGTGTTAGGACAGTTCTTTGATAATATGTAGGATACTTGACATGGGATATTCTAAATGGATCACGGTACAATTAATGGGGATATGTGTCTAGCTGAGGTTAAAGACTCGTAAATACACAACTGATCAAATAGTTGGTCAAGTTTAATCAACAAAACTAATATTTTGCATCACATACCAAACTGATGCAAGCTTTATTTTAGAAATAGCTTACGTTACATTGAACTATGAATATTTTCATTCACCAGATTGTTTTCATATTTCATCTAACTTACATTATATTTGAAAAACTTCCACACCTGTATACCATACAACATATACAGCCATTGTTACAGAAGTGTCCTACTCATCTGAGTTTTTTCCCTGCGTTCTCTTTCATTGGTGAAAAAGTACAAGGCTGACAGAATGTTCAAAGTGTTGAGGATCAAAGACGAGCACTCTGCTGTTCTGAGTGATGGAGGTGGGATTGGATCCAGGGACTTCACTCGTGTCAGAACACATTACACATCTCTTTCACGCCATCGTTCTGTCTATCACTTTTTGCCTTGTTCGTTGCTATTCTTTTGCTGTCATCTCACTGTATCACACCTTATCTTATACTAGGGTTTGCCTGTTTTTGTTGACTTTCTCTCACAAGCCTTACTTGCTACATTGCATCCGTGTCACTATCTCTTCCCTTCACACTCTCTTTACTTGTACTACCGTACCTTTCTGTATGTACCTTGTCCAGACTAGTCATTGGAAAATTTCACTCACATTTGATATAATATGTTCCTTCACATGTTTATTTACTAAGATTTGGTTTGATACTAAATTGGTCGTAAAATAATTGCTTATCACCATTTGCGGTTTGGTGATGCTGAAGACTGAGCAATCAAAGCTAGATCTATTGCAATTTACACTGACTGGCCCTTTAAGGCAGACCTACTTACCTACTTGAGAGCTCAGGCTACCACTTCTAATCAAGACAGTTCATTTAGTCATATAATACTATGTTTGACTTTGAACACGGTTGTTTGTACCATAATCAGTAGGGTTTTTGTGTTCAGCATTAAGGTTAACCAGAGAGTGACAGTTCCGTGAGAGAAGCTGGAGGTCAGAGATGTATTTGGTACAAAATCTGTCCAATAAAGTAACCAGTCAGTGCCTTCCTGAATTTATTCCTCAATAATATATTTTGGGGGGGGTGGAATGGCAACCCCCTTCTGAGTACGGTCAAATTACAGAGATGAACAGAAGAGATACAAAGCATCTACTTTACTCTTTGATATTCCTCCTTCTCAAGAGCCTTTTCAATGCACCACCTGGACTTCCATTGCTCTATCACTCCTTTCATTTCCCAGAGAGTCTCCTCGGGCTGATGGCTATTCTAATTGGCTGTAGCAGTTTCAAACATGGCATGACTTAATTTCTCAAATTGATGTTAATGACAAATCAAAGCGTAATAATATGAAAGTGCCAGAAGGAATCTTAAGTCCTTGAGGGTGCGAGCTCAGAGAGCTATTTCTGGGCGGTTACAATGGGAGCTAGTATTCAATTAGATGCTATGTGAGTCCCTCCAGTGCCGGCTTGGATAATCCACAGAGGTCTTTGAGAGGGGTTCAAATCACTAGTGAGTTAAAGAAAATGAGGTATAGCGCTAAGGTCGGGGTCAGCCTCTTCTAAAGCAGCCAAATCCGCACAACAGCATTTCTACTCAATCCGAATCAGCATTGTGATTTATCACAGTTCGTTGCTTTGTCTCCACTGTTTCTCATTACCAAACTCTGTGTGTATCCAATAAAGCACAAAAGCCATAAAAATGATTTCCATAAGTGGCTTATCCCTGTGTGTCTTCTGGTATTGGCATACCACTGTCACTCTATTGGCCGGTGAAAGCGAAAACGTTTAATGATGCATTTAATGAGGCGATAAAGGCCTGGCCACATTAGCACACAAGCCTTTGGAAACAAATCATGTTTCTGCTTTTTTGACCTTCTGTCAATAGTGAACGCAGCGCTAACCAAGTGACAGGGAAATGCTATTGCATTCGCAACATTCATTCGAATGTCTGTGGATGTGAAATCTGTTTGAGGGATACTAGCAATCGTGTTTTCGAATTTTCATTTGAAAGGAATTTAGACTAGACTACACAACACACAATAACACCCATGACCAAATTAAATTACACTTTATTTTATAAATCATTTATTGACTTTTACCTTTAATTTCTGTTAGTGGTATTGGGTGACTGGAGTCCATCCCACCAACAACCCGACAATACAGACAACCATTTACTCTCACACTTTGTTAGGGCAATGTAGAGTCTCCAATTCGCCATCGTCATATGCTGTCTTGGACATTGGAAACTGGAGAGAGCCCATATTAACATGAGCTTGAAGTGTTTTGGTCAGCACAAGGATAGAACCCCCAACAATCTTACAAAGAGTCAGAACTACTCTGCCACAGTTATAAATAAGAAATAAAATACTGTTGAGCGAGACGAATGTCCAAGAATATTTTATAAACAATCTATCCATCAGCGATCACATATGGACAATAGTGAAAACATGATTAATTTAAGTTTATTCATATCATTTTGTATAGGCCCTCCTTTTCAAACTGACACAAATTTGACACTAATCACAATACCATTATTGCCTTCTTTGGAGCTTGTTGAAAACCATTTAGAGCCAGTAATGTGAGACCTATAACAGCCTTTGTCAAATACTTGCAATTACTGCTTCAGATGAAAGGCTGCCACACACAATGGGTGTGAAAAAGCAGGTTGCCCGTCTGAATCTGATTGTGACGTTATGAGAACACACGCTCTGAGCAATAGTTCCTTCTTCTTCAAATGCTTTGTGACATTATTTGTCCCATTGTATAAGGTAAAAGAGGCCAATAGAGCTTTGTTGGAACATTGCACTGCATGGGCTCATACACAATCTACCAAATTGAATGTGTTCATGTAGCATTCCCAGAAATAAAGACAGGTAGCCTACATTTTAGATTAAATAAATGCAAATCATGTTCCCTTTTACCAAGGCTGTATAATGTATTTTACGTAAGCTTGCCTGTTTTATTATAGCAATGTAGGATTTAGGACAATGGGAGGCTATATACATACTTTGTAAAGTGGCACCTGGTGTAGTTATGTGATACTGTATCTGCCTCAGAGACCTGTCTATCTTAGCTAATGTTGCTATTCTACCTCAGATCTCAGGCATGTATTCTCCCTCAAAACTGCATCCACTGGATATTGTATCTTTTTTCAATCCCAGTAGACCTGGCACCAATAACCACACCATGTTACCATCATTTCTTCATTGTCATGTTTGATTTGAAGTTGATCTGGTTAGTCTTGAACATGTAAATCTAAGTGGTTCATTAAGTTAGGCTCACAAGCACAAGGTGGTTTGTATCTGTTTCCCACCAGTTTATGTGAAAATATCTGCCACCTATTTATGTGTGAAGTAATCCCTATAGGCCCGGGCTCTTCCACCTCTTCTCCTCGTCTCCGAGCCAACCAAGCACTTTGAAATGCAGAGAGCGTCATCTCAGGACTGTGGCTAAGCCGCTGCTTGATGCTGTCTTTCAGATATGGGTGAACTTTTAAAGAGCTGGGAAATAGCCCCGCCAGTGGTTTGTGATGGGTGGGGGCAGAAAGAGGTGGTGAGCAGTTGGGATCAGCCCAGAGCACAGTCTCTGGGGCCAGGCCATAAATAAGTGAGGCTGCCCCATTGAAGTAAACTGGCTGAGGTCTGTCTGTTTGCATTGACAAGTGGTGACTCCAGTGGGTGGGCTGTAGAGAGTGTCTTTTAATAAATCAAGACAAAGCGAAAGAGAAAATGGGTCTATGAAGGTGAGACTGTACATCAGGCCTGTTCAACAGGCGGCCCATGGGCAAAATTGGCCCGACTGAAATTTTATCTGGCCTGTGGGATGATTTTCTATTTTTATTGTACATTTGCTGCTGGTATTTAGTGTTTTTTTCCGACTTGGACTACAACTCCCATCAGACCAGTGTAAACACAGATCAGCTGCAGAACACACGCAGTTTACAAAGTGACGCTAAGCAGAGCAGAGGAACAGTAAAGAAGGAGAACAGGCTTTTAACAGAAGGCAGAGAGCGTTTCTGGACTTTAGAGGTAAACTGTGTTTGTGAAACTAATGTGGCTGCGCTATGATGGCACCGTCATGTACAATCAAAACAACAACACTTGAATGAAGTAGAATGCACAGAGAGTCAAGTGTGGTCTCACTGCAGCAGAGACCGTCTCTAACACACAGTGATACTGATGAGTCGTATCAGTCAGAAAGAACAGGCCTACAGAGGGAGTGGTCAACTGTGTCATTAATCTGTGTCTTGTGTCCAAACAAATTAAACGAAGAATAACAATTAGCTGACATAAAATCAGCCTATAGGCATGTATGGATAGATGGATAGATAGATAGATAGATAGATAGATAGATAGATAGATAGATAGATAGATAGATAGATAGATAGATAGATAG
>JAVQKC010020588.1:0-15953 GCA_036025475.1 Philypnodon macrostomus | reverse complement strand
TCACTGTGTTTAGACCTGACTGGGCACCAGCATAAATCCTGTGCCTGATGTTCTCAGAGTCCGAAATGGTTCATATGGGACCAACATGTCAGAGATGTACTTTGGTGCTAAGCCATGGAGAGTTATACAAACGCGACAAGAAGCCAGTGCAGAGACCTGAGGACAGGACTAATATGGTTGTATTTCCTGGTTTTTAGTCAGGACTCACTGTACAGCTCGAGTCCAGTGAGTAGACCGTTACAGTAATCTAACCTGTTGGAGATGAAGGCATGGATAAGCCTCTCTAATCCTGGTTTAGATAGAACCTTTGATTCTGGCAATGGTTTTGAGGTGGTAAAATGCTGGTTAAGACTGTTAAAATTTAAGCCTGAAACATACATACTGACCACTGGACCACTAGTTTCAAACATCACAATTTGGCTCCTGTCAAAGTCACTCAAAACCTTACACATGACCATTTTACTGCTTCTAACACATTCACTTTGAGGACAAGATAATAACTGCTGCCAAGCATATCCCATCTACTAATAGGAGGTCATATGATGTGCCTTGTCAAGTTACCTGACTTTCCTCAGCATTATGGACTTGGCTGAAAAGTAGTAACTGATTACCATACAGCATGTCTTTGTTCTGTGTCCTGTTCTGTGTTGCCAGTCACCAACATAGGAGTGACCAGAATTAATTTACAAATGCTTGTGTTAAAAGCTACATAAGAGACATATATAAATCAACGCCCATAGCATCAACAATAAGGGAAAGCGTATGGAGCAAAACTTTCTTTCTCAAAAAAATGTATTATCCAGGGACCCCATAAAAGCAGCATCAACCCTTTTGGGAGTTGTATTTGATGACCCCCTCTGCAACCAAACAACAATTAGCTCGCTATAAATGTTTCACCATAAAATTGTAAAATAAATTGCATCATAACCAAATTCATCTTTTTGCTGAAAACATATTAGACAGGCTTTTTAAAATGATTTATTGAGGCATCTAAGTTTGGGCACAGCGGAGATGCACTTCACAACATCGGCAGCGCTCTCACAGAAGCGGAGGGAATAAGTGGTTCCTTACAGACAACTGGAGGGCCCTGTTCGTTTTTCATAATTAATGACGTTCTAGTCGGCTTAAATGAGTCTGCTTATCTGATGTGAGCTTTATGCATGGCTGCTTATTAGGACCGTGGCATAGTTAATCTGAGAGAAAATAGCTTCAGAAATGACAGAAAAACACAAAGACGAGAAGAGATGGCGCGGACAAGAGCTGTCAACGTATCAGCTCATTACAAGCTTCACTGTTTGAGCAAATTGCTATCACTCAAGTACTTAGACTGGCTGTCAATAGAAGTCCAAATATTTCTCCAGTGTCTGTGCAAATGTTTATCCAAATTCACACTTAATTAGACAAATGTAACAAATTATACAATGGATTTGGATGGAAAATGGGAATTCTTCCTCTCACGTTGACATGCAAGTTAAAAAATGCTTGTCATGATATTGTTGGTATTGCCATTACTGTCAAACAACTGGGATTTTCAGGCGTCACATGAACACCTGCCTAACACTGACAGCACCTATTCAGCAACAAATTGCAATGCACTGTGTATTTTGACACCTAAGAACCAATAACGTCTTACAATTGGCCTCACCACAGCAGACTAGGAACACCTCACAAGAGCTCATCCAGTCTTCTATCACAATCTCTCACACTCACTCGAATCCATAGGGATTGGTGATATGGAGAGATATGATATAAAACTATTTTATTAAGCTACGATCACAATTTTGATTTCATCACAATTTATTTGACTTTGTATTTTTGTCTTACACAGAAGACTACTGCTGTCAGTGTCTAAAATGTCTAAAATCTTTTAAACTACAAATTCAATGTAATTTACTTATGAATAATATGAACACTGGCATTGTTACAGGAAGAATGATGGTGGAAAGCACAGGAAAAATGTATGCACTGTAGCACGATTTAATGATCTCCCCAAATTAGCAGATCAGTTCATATCACAATTCAATCTTGTATTGCCATATGGCACACCCCAATATGCACCATGCACCATTTCCTTCTGCTTCCAACACATCAACTTTGAGGTTAAAATGTTCACTTGTTCCCTAATATACTACCCACTAACAGGTGCCATGGTAAACAGATAATCAGTTTTATTCACTTTCTGTTGGTGGTCATTATGGCAACGATATATCAATAAAGCAGTATGCACACAAACAAGAACAGCTTAGGTATTTAACACATTTCTTACTTAGTGTGAGGCCTGACCAATCTGTGACAATCATAAAACTCCAAATGCTTAACCAGTGTTTGTGCAAATATTTATCTGAATCCACACTTGGCTTCATTAGACCAGAGTAACCGACTCTTAAATGGCTTTAGATGCAAAATGGTAATTACTCCTAACCCAGGCGGGAATAATGAACTCGTTAGCATGCTCAGCCTCCTCGAATCTATTACCCACTACTGTAGACGCCACAGTCCTGATCAAGCAAAAGCGGATATCTGTTGTCAATGTGAAACTGCTCACTCACCGAAATTCAAATGTAGTCCTCCTGTTGTAGTTGTTTCTTGATGTTTCTCTAGAGGCGGCTCAAACAACATGCATTTTTCAGATCTTCAAGCGTCACTAATGGGTTTGGTCCAGGCTTCATACCATCTTGTGATCAAGATAGAGAGCGTCACACGTGGGAATCTGAAAAATAGAAAGGATAACATGAGAAAAAGTCACTTAAAGGGACCATATTATACTTTCATTTTGTTGACATCTAGATTTGAATTCCACATTTGATTATTTTACATAAGTAGCATTTATTCAAAACACTGATTAAGAGCTGGTGAAAAGGCTTAGACGCCAGTCCGATGAAGGCCCTCTTTCTCCCTGTTGGCCACACCCACTTCATTACTACAGCCAATGGAAACAATGTAAAAGTATTAGCATGATGGGTCTCTTCACTTATCTATGTAGAGAGGTGAAACCAAGTGTTACCAGCTCTTGAGAAAGACAGCGCCTCAGCATACAGGATTATTGAAAGGTGCATGAATGAAACAAGATATAACCCTGTATATGTTTGTGTTGAGGAGACAACCTTATAACATGGGTAAAAGCTTAACACAATAGGGTATAGGGCTATTTCAAAGACTTCTTTTGGCTGCTCAGTTTTGGGAAGCCATAAGTGCCCTTGTTTGATTTGTATATATACTTTTTTGCCAATTTGAAATATTTGTATGCAATATAATAAGATATTTTGCCAAAACAGTTAAGCTTATTCACTGTGATTCATGGCACAGTAAATACCATCAGAGTTTTGTGGAGTAGTTTGAATAGCTTGGTTAATATGAGCACATTTTTGACAAATAATAAAAAAAAAAAAACTCCAGATACTAAAAATGTTAGTTCCTCCTTTCAGTTCTTTCTTTTTAAAAATAAAACTAGCAAAAAATTGAATTGCAAATGTAAAAATGAGCTAGTTCAGGCAAATAGACTTCCAAAAACACCTTTGACACTTTGAAATAACAGTCTAATCAGAGCCTTTATACACTGATCAAACAGTGGTGCTGCGAACTCGGAACAGTTACAATTATGAAATGTAAACAGTGCTAAAAGACAAATTCAAACACACACGAATACTGTATTCATTCCACAAACCCCATGTACATTTAACAGATCAATGTAGGGCTGTGCAATTAATACAATTTCAATTTGCATTTTTGTTCCTCCCAATTACAAAAAATAAATTATCGAGAAAAAACAATTCATTGGGCCTCCACTAATATTGAATGTGGAGGTAAATTTTGAATGAAGTCAATGGCTTGAGCTAATGTTTATATTTCATTTAGTTCTTCAGTAAAGATTGATCGATAAAAACATATGAATTGGTTTTCTTCATATTTTATATAACCCATTTGTTTCTTTGTTCAGGATAACTTCAGGTGGCAAACTAATCGGCCACACGGAAATGTATGGCAGGAAAAAGGCAATAGCTTTGACAATACTTTATAATCAGACTCCACAAAACACAGTGGGAGCTCCTTCTTCCTCTTTTTCAGTTCTGTTTCCTCATTGACTCCCTGCAGATGGGTCAAGGGCAGTACAGGGAGAACACGCCGCTCCAGTCGCCATGCAGTCATCCTTTTTTTATTGTAATCTAAAGCAAAATACAGCCAGCCACTTTGTCTATTTGTCCAGCATTTGAGTCAATCACGGCTCCAAACAGACTAACAAACCCTGCACACAGAACTGATTACATTTCAGATGGGTATTTGAGAGGTAAACATTTGAATGACAGAACAAACACAGGGAAAGGCAGACTTCGCCAAGACTGAGACTGACAACCACATTCAGACACCGGCCCGGCCAGATGAAGAGGAAAGAGGGGCCAAAATTTTGACTCCAGAGAAACTAATGTTACAAAAATATGCAACATCATATAAGTATATAAATAAGTCAAAGATATTGTGCACTAAAGTCACACTTGGAAGTACAATGTATTCCCAAAGTTACTAAAAAAAAAGTAACTGAGCAAATGTACTCTCAACTATCAAGTACTAACACTGTTAAAGTGGCAATATGATATGATATTGGTTACTTCAGATGTTGGCAATCAGGCACCATAAATAAATGCCACTATTGCCCTCAAAGTGATCCAATCTGGATATAAGCATTGGATAAGCAGCCATTACATGAGAGCTAACAGGGCTTTTCAGCTCCGTAATTCAGCACCTGCAAGTTAGAAAGCTTTATTAGAGACATAGTGACAGCTAAAGAGGGTTTTTGAATGCAGATCGTTTTAATGGAAACAGCTGGGCGGCATGTGGGCCTCTGTGACGGCTGAGTGGTGAGAGAAAGTGGCACTACACAAAGAGAATATTGCAAAGTGTAGTAATGTAGTATTTCATGATAACATGTTTATGAGGACAGTTTTAAGGGCACAAAAGTACTAGAAACCAATTACTATACTAAAGCAGAGACGGGAAGATCGTATATAAAAGATCCTATGGTGGTATGAAGTTATGACAATCTGCTAATGATGTTGTTGTGCTACAGTGCATTCATTTATATTTTTACTGTAACAGTGTTCATAATAATAAAAAAGGAAATTAGTATCAAAATGAGTATTAATTAGTATTGTATATTACGCTGAACATTGGTTTAGATGTACACAGCTTTACTGAAGACGGCTATAGCAGTACTGTTCTGTGTGAAACAAAAACAAAACATGGCTCGATTAGGGCTGCAAAACGGTGCTCAAATTAATATAGACAAAAATATCATTTGTAATATATGAATTTCTACTTTTGCTGGGGGGAACTAACCTTCACTTGTTTCATGGGGAAATTGCATTTGGTTGCATCATATATTGATTTCTTCAAAGCATTCTTCAGCAAATATTATTGACATGCATAACAGAGTGTGTGTCATGGCATAATATAATATTGCAATTCAAGTTTTTGAAATACAAATAACGTGACAAACCGTTCATTATGTCAAGCTGCTACATCCTGCTGCGTACTGGGTCAACTTCAAATCAATTCAATTCAGTTTTATTTGTATAGCCCTGTATCACATCAAAGTGGCCTCAGAGGGCTTCACAAAAAGAGATGTATGGTAACATCTGTAAACTACTGGAAGCCATCAGGCCAGTGTCCACTGTGGGAACCCTGTATAAACACTGGGCTGTTCCCCAAACTCCGACTGTTCCTGTAATCTGTGGCTGAGTGGTTAGCTCTGCTGCTGTGAGTGTGACGGCTGATCAGAGGGAGGGACAGTCGCTCTACAGAAGCCCAGAGGGGTCATAAATAGATCTGTGTGGTCTGTACGCTGTACGCTGGTGATTAATCTCATGTCAAAGTGTGTGTGTTGTCTTAGAAAGGCTGCCTTGTTAGTTGTTTTTTGGTACAGCCACTTAATGATATTATAATACCAGTTTTTGGGTTCTCAAGCTGTGGTAAGAGTATCACAGGTGGTGCGTGAGGCCTTCATAGTAGATTCAGTCAAATTTAGATCTAGTTCTGTTCTTGTTTTTTTCCATTATTCACAGTTTTTCCTGTTTTGGACAGTTTAATCTTGGTTTTTGGATGTGTTCAGACCAGGTTTAGTCCTAGTTCGATCCTCAGGCCAGCCCATGCACAATCTCTCTGTGTGGTGGTGGTTGCATGTCCTCCTTGTGTTACTGTGGGTTCTCTCTTCTTCTTCCCACTGTCCAAAGATACGCACAAAATTTGGTTAGTCTGAATTGCCACTAGTTAAAGCGTGATTGTCAGTGTAAATCTGGCCACTGTCCATGTACCCCGTCTAAGGCCCATAGTTGAACACAGACTTTCTCTAGTTCTGTTTTTTTGTGAAGTTAGTGATAGTTAGCAGCCTCTTAGCAGCTTTCTCGATCCAGGTATGATGTCATTGTCTGAGTAGCCTTCCCAATTTGCTTGGCTGTTGCTTTGGGCTCTTTGTTGCGTTGGAGAAGTGTGTCTAATCTTGCTCCATCTTTGTAACCTTGTCCCGGTGGGTTTTGGGGTGGCATGGGGGGGGGGGGGGGGGGGTGTCATTTAGAAGCCTGCTCCTTTTCAGTCCCGATACTCTTTCCATTGAGTGAAGAGATACAGCACAATGTGGAGAGGCAGCGGGGGTCAAAGCAGGCTTATGTTCATACACTTTGGTTAAAATGCATGGTGGACTATTTTAAGACATATTCCCTACAGAATGACAGAAGCAATTACTTGGATATTGGAGATCAGGTTTTGTCCTGTTTTAGTCTGGGTTTAGTTCTGGTTTAGTCCTAGTTGAGTCTTGGTTTAGTTAGTTCTGATTCATTCCTGGATTAGTCCATTTAGATCTGTTTTTAGTCCTGGTTATATTCTTATTTAGTCTTAGTTTAGTCCTGTTTTAATGCTAGTTTAGCCCAGATTTTGTCCTGTCTTAACCCTCCAGTCTTGGTTTTGGGGGTGATGGTGTTGCCCTGTTTTGTTTAGTTCTGCCTTAGTTCTTAGTTTAGTATTGTTTTAAGTTAGTTCTGGTTTACTTTTGCTTTTAGTCATTGTTATGTTCTTATTTAGTCATGGTTTAGTCCTGGTTTGATCCCAGTTAAACCCAGATTTATTTCTGGGTTAACCCCTGTTGATGTATAGTATTGGTGTTCTCCTGCTTAGTTTAGTTCTGGTTTAGTCCATTTTAAGCCTTGAATTTAGCCTTGAATTAGTCTGTGTCACATTGCTCCTGTCTTCTCTATGTTCCTCTATAGAAGCACATGTTTCATTCACATCCCCAGCTCCTCCTGCTCCTGGTGGGAGGAGACTGCAGCCTCCCCCCCTCTCCCCAAATCTGAGCTTTGACTGAGGCTTAGACCATTCATTCAGCACCGCTCTCATTCACAACCTGCTGAAGGATTTTGGGACTGCTTTGGGACATATATTTAGTATTTTTCTTAATGGTAAATGATAAAGTGGATTCGGAGGTGTGGATGGAGTGATGTGAGGCAGGTGGCAGTGGATGAAGTCAGCAGACATGATGCTGTATCGCTGGGAGCAGAACAACTTCAGCATGAAACTGGTAGGACACATGCTAAGTTTGTTAGTTGGGTTAATTGGGTTAGTTAGTTAAGGTGCACAAGTCATAGTTAGGAGCACTAGTAAATACATGGTTTAATGTATTTTTTGTGAAAGAAATTAAGTTTCTTGCTTGGCACTATAGGTGACAAAAAGTGATACAACTACTGGAATAAATCAAAACAGCAATGAAAAAATAATTATCCTTTGGTCAAGTTCTTGTTCACCTGATTTGAGTGTATTGGGTTTTGTCTTAAAATATTCCATGCAGATTTTGCTGTTATTGTTATTATTAAAATATGTGACTTTTAATAATAATCATTTTTATTGATCATTTTATAAAACATGTGTCACTTGATGATTATGTTCAGTCCTGCTTTAGTCTTAATTTAGTCATATTTCTCTGGTTTATATTAGGTTCACATGTTAAGTCTTCATGGCTTTTAGTCCTAGTTAAGTTTATGGTTCCATGTTTTTTATGGACAAGGATAAGTTTACTTTGTAAGTCAACTCACAAACTTCCATACCAGGCTGCTCGTTCCCATTCCAAACCCCTGGTAATAGAATTGCCACAAATGGGTGGGTTTTACAAGCCTCTTAGCATATATTTTTTATTAAGGACAATCAACATTTGTATTGTAGTATGTGTATTACTATATATTATTATATATAATCATAGACGCATTCACTAGTGCTTCATCCCATTACCGTTTGAATTCTCCTCTTCCTCCCCTAGTTTGGTCTAGGTTTAGTCCTGGTTTAGTCTAATTAAGTCATCAAACCCCTTTCCTCCATATAAGGTCTCTCTCTCTCTCTCTCTCTCTCTCTCTCTTGCTGTGAGTGACCCCTGAGTGACACACTAATTAAACGTTATCTACATCCACATTAGCCCCGCCCCTTCTCCTCCTGTCTCTATGGAAGCAGATAAGGATCAAAAGACAGACTCGGCGGGAAACTAATTTAAAATTATCTCCATTAGCCAATCTGCAGCTTCCTGCTTTTATCAATGACATCAGTAGGTCCCCAGTCATGTGACCTCACAGCAGTCACATGACCTTATCTCAAACAACAGATGCTGATGAATATTTATTAAACGTTTATTATAGAAGCACAAGCTGGTGACTGATGGTTTAGTCCTGGTTTAGTCCTGGTTCAGTTCTGGTTTAGTCTTGGTTTAGTCCTGGTTTAGTCTTGGTTTAGTCTTGGTTTAGTCCTGGTTTAGTCATGGTTTAGTCTTGGTTTAGTCCTGGTTTATTCCTGATTTAGTCCTGGTTTAGTCCTGGTTCAGTCCTGGTTTAGTCCTGATTTAGTCCTGATTTAATCCTGATTTAGTCCTGGTTTAGTCCTGGTTTAGTCCTGGTTTAGTCCTGTTTTAGTCCTGTTTTAGTCCTGGTTCAGTTCTGGTTTAGTCCTGATTTAGCCCAGATTTAGTCATGGTTCAGTCCTGGTTTAGTCCTGAGTTAGTCCTGGTCTCAGTCCTGGTTTAGTCCTGGTTTAGTTCTGCTTTAGTCCTGGTTTAGTGCTTTTTTTGTTTTTGTTTAGCTATAACCCTTCTGAATAACTTTGTGTTTGGTTTAGTTAAATCCTGGTTTGCTACTGGTTTGGTTTCATTTTAGTTTATTTCTTTGTCAATGGTTCTCAAACTGTGATACAGGCATCACTGGTGGTACTTGGGCTTTTTCTAGTGGTACTCAGTGGTTAAGTTAAATCCTGGTTTTAGACCTGGTTTAGACCTGATTAATTTAAATCCTGGTTTTAGACCTGGTTTAGACCTGGTTTAGACCGAGCATAGTTAAATATTTGTTTGTCCCTTCTTCGGCCTAGTTAAAGCTTAAGTACTGGTTTTGACTCTACATTTGGGTATATGACACCACATTTTGGGTCCTTACCCTCCAGTTGCGCTTCACTGGTGATACGTTTAGTCTTATATATTCTAACATGTTCTCAGACCTTCAAAGCTGCACATTTGACACACACACACACACACACACACACACACACACACACACAGTATTAGCAGTAGTAGCTCTGGGCGGCCTTTGGTCTCCTGGTCACTGTGGTCTCTGAGGTCTGATAAAAACCACTTTAGAGCCGTGAGCGTGCACGAGGAGCTGTGCATGTGAAAACCACTCTGAACCAGACCTGGACCTAAATCTAGAGGAAGACCAAAGAGCCCAGCTGGACCACAGAGCCTGGGTTATTTATGCAACAGTTTAAGACCACAAAAACATATTGAAGTGCACTCACTGGCCACATTATTAGGTACATCTATTCAATTGCAAAGACATAGCTGAGGTATGGCTGTCACATCTCTGTCAGTCTGTTTTAGGGCAGCTGTGGCTAAGGAGGTAGTATACCACAACCGCAGAGTGAATGAAAAATGGCAGCAAAATAATAATTCTAGGAGGAGTGCCATTCTGCGCCTACAGCCCCTCCTGGCCACCACAGACATACAGCCACACAAACACATTCATACATTGGCAAGGTGGGTTAAGTGTCTTGCCCAGGGACACAACAACAGCATACACTCAGGTGGGGGATTCTGGTTGAATGGCGAACACTCACCCCCCAAAAATCTAATTTGCCATTGAGATATATTTCTATTGAACCAGACAATGTCATAGCTAGTCTCAGTTCCTTCTGCTGTGATATGAGCATCCATCATTTTCCCATCAGCCATCTGTCCCTCTATAGCCTGGTCTGCTCTGGTCTAGTCTTGGGTCAGAAGAGCCACATGTCGTCTTGAGAAGCAGATGGATTCAAATCAATGAGTGAGAGATGGGCTGGAGACGAGCTGCTAATGGACCTCAATGGTGTGAGGACACTTAATATCTGCAGTTAGACTCTATAGAACACATCCTAATACATGCAGTGATTGGGTACCTACAAATAATGACATCATTAGATTTGGAAACTCAAATGTCATGGCAGTGGCTCAGGTGGTAGGTCATCCACAAGGTTTGACACTTGAACCAATGTTGTTGTGTCCTTGGGCAAGACGTTTTAGCACCTTGCATAATGTATGAATGTCTTAGTGTGATTGTGGTGGTGTTTTTGTTGGTGGTCGGAGGATTGATATGGCTGCCATGCTAGTCTGTCCTGGGACAGCTGTGGCTAAAGATATATGTTACCATCAGTGTGTGGAGTGAATGAATTGTCAAGTTGGTTGGCACTATGCAAATCCAATGCACTATTACTATTCATTTGACTTACTTAAACAGGACATCAGAAGTTCAGCCTCAAGAACTGATTCGTCCAATTTGAGAAATGTGCTAATAGCGGGACACAGATGCTAGGACATTTAAATAGAATACTTCTAAATCTTTGCAATTTTTTATTATTATTAGGAACAGTAAGGTGACTAGATGTCCCACTTTGTGTCCAGTATCCCACAAATTGAGGCTGTGTCCCACATTTTGACTCATGCCAGCAACTTTTTACTTAGCTACAGGTTAGAAAATGCAGCAACAAAAATCTAGTTCTGAAGCTGGCGATATATATATATAGTCCCATTTTGTCCCACCTAAAGGCGTTGTATGTCCAATATTGTGTTATGATACGGTCCTTCCACTGAGCAATAAAAGAGAAAAAACATGCTTCTAAAATCTGCACTCCAGACCTATTCCTGAAGCAGTTGTAGAATGAGACGTGTTGTGTCTGTAAAAAGCCTGTCACCAGAGAACTGTCTATATTTACTCCACTTCACTGGTCTCCGAGTGTGCTCCGGTGGTGGTGGGGTTTGAGGGGAGTGTGGTGGAAGTTTTTTACCCAGCTCAGAGGCTTGTATGGAGGGTTACCTCAGTGTGCAGGTCCCTGTGCGGAGCTACAGCCACTTCTCCTGTCAGAACTATAAAACGGTAAGAGCAAACGAGCAGAGGACACTTGTCCAAAAAGATAGGGATGGATTCATGTGTTTTTACTTAACCTTGGGGCAGTTTTGGCAAGAAACAAAACATAGAATTATGCATTGTTTTTGTTGCTATAGATTAACATGGTTTTGATTCAGACAGCCAGATGACAACTAACTAGTTTACTGCCGGTCATGTAGAGTTTTTACCCAGAGGCTGTCAGTCCCAAGCCAGGATAAATAGGTATTTATGCCATATAAAAGCTTTCCGAGTATTGCTGTATTTAGAGATGCATGGAGCCAGTTGTCATCACAGTTGTTATCATCTGATGCATCATTGTGTACTGAATTGTACCTTAATATAATCAAGTTCTTCTGACTGGTTGAGGATTTCTAAATGTGCTGGGGTCCTGAAAATGCACTGAAATGTATGTATTTATTTATTCATATGAATAAGTGTGGGGTACTCATGATCTAGGTCGGAAGACACATAAGTCACTGGTTTAGATTACATTTCACTGAGTCATTGCCTCAAAGAGAAACCCCGGGTTGACCTGAGATGGTACCTTATTTTACATTGTTCCAAACAGAAGCATTGTAAATGTTTTTCCCTTGTCGTGCGAGCTAGCCCTGTAGTTCAACAGCTCATAACAGAGTGTTTATGGACTCCTGCCCCGCTCCTGAACCCATTAAAATGAATGGTCCTGCAGATATCAGAAGTAATTGTACTGCTCCATTAAAATAGGCCTCACACCTTTTACCCTGCTTCCAAAAGTGACTTCACTGGAAAAAACTACAAAAACTACAAAAGGTCATCTTCGCCTGCAAACCTAATGTGCTAACGTCACGCCAAGAACTGCTATTTTAAAACTGCTACGGTTGTAATTGGGTGTTAATTAAATTGTAGCAACCTGCCGTATTTAGGAACATGTGAGTTGTTTGGGGGGCACATTGGAAACAGCCCGGCAGTGGGAACATTAGAACTATCATCTAAGACTAAAATGATGGCGATTTATAACATTGTGTTCAATATATCTACTGTGGTGGTTGTGAGCTAATGTTAAACGTATGTGTGAAGTATCCAGAGTGAGATGTTTTGGACAGGTACAGGTTTGGACAGGAGGTTAGAGCTGCCAGAAATGAGGCCTAGAAAGACCAAAGAGGAGAGTTATGGATGTATTGAAAGCTGGAGGCAGATGTAAATAGTTAAAATGCAAGCTAATTCTGCAGTATTCATGCATTTTATTTCTAGAGAACTCTTGACAAAGGTTGACCAGCTCTTGAAATGGGGTCAGTTCTCTTGTTTTTATGTGTCCTTTCATTCTTGGGGACTGGAGACTTATTGATGGACTTTTCGTTTCCTCCAATGCAGCCTGGCGTACAAAAAAGTTCTCTTGGTTCTGCACCTGAAATTGTATTTTGAGATATATGGTCAACCAATGGACTTGGGCAATAATATCTACCTTTTTGTGAGTTTTTCCAAGTAGGCAGCCAAAGCTTTTTTGGTAATTTTTGGTAATTTTCTGGTCTTTGTTTCACACCTGAAATGGCATGTCTTAATGTTTGGTTTTATTCAAAAGGGGCACTTATAGGGACCCAGGGGTATAGATTTTTAGGTTTATGAGACCTGGAAAATAATAGAGATCTCCATCTCATTGGCTGCACTGTCTGATGCTATGCCCCTGATGCTGCTTCTCTGGATCCTTATGTAATACAAAAAAAAATGGGTACATTCAGTGAGATGTTTGTATTTTCACAGTTTATTCCTGTTTCAGAAAGAGTCCCACAAAGCTCAGGTGCAACAAAAGCCTGGATTAGAGTGTATTGTGTCTGAGGGGGAGTGTTCCACAGCTGGTCTCTCTGTTTCCAGTGGAGTTCAGATAACTACAGCTTTAGTGCGTCTTTGAACTTTGAGCTGTCTATCAAACCAGAAAAGAACAAACTCGACAAGTCTCAACAGAGTAAGATCTTATACAAAACCAAAGCCTTGTCTGACGCACTCAATAGCTTTTGAATTGATAAAATACTGCTCATAATTGTATGTTTTCAAAAGTCACTAAACAAGCTATGGTTCAGTCCTAGTTCAGTCATGTGGAACCCTGGTTCCTTGGTTTACCTGTAAATTGATGTGGATTTTATATGGTGCTTTTAAGCTAATGATCGTAGCAGTTAGCTTTAGTATTAGCACAACATTAGCTTTTTCAGTTCCTCTTTAACCCTGGTTTAGTTTTGGTTCAATCACGTTTGGTCCTAATGCAGGCCATATTGTTCAGTCCCAGTTTAGTATTGGTTTATTAAAAATTGTGTCCTTTAGTTCAATTTTGGATTAATATAGCTGGTTCAGTCTTGAGTGACACATTCCTGGTTAGTTATACTTTAGCCATAGAGCTGGTATTGTCCTGGTTTAGTCCTGGTTAACCCTGGTTTAGTTCTTAGCGTTTGTTTAGTCCTGGTTTAGATTTGGATTAGACCTGCTTAAGTCCTGGTTTATACTAGTCAAGTTGTACATAGGAATGTGCGGCTTGCCAAACAGAAATAGCCTACACCCCGGTGTCAGTGTTTTTTAAATGAGATGTGTGACAGCACAGGTGCTAATGCTAACGCTAATAATATCCACACACTTTTAAACTGGACTGAGCCACAGACAGAGATTAGCAACTATTTATCACAAGAACTTATTTTTCCCTTAGTAAATTCAAGACCAATAATCCATTTTTTTGTATATCTAGTGACAAATGTTCGATTGTCAAGTTCAGATGTCTGCATAAATGAGGGATGAACCAGGAGAGCAACAGTTGTCTGCAGGAGTGAGTCATCCCTGCTAGAAAGGAGCTTTGTGGAACTCTGGATCCATTTATGCAACAATACCACATCATAGAACATTTTTAGTAGCATGGTGGGTGGCAGGTAGGTAGGTTTCTGGTTCAACTCCTGGATTACTGGAGCGTTCACTGTGAAGTTTGCATGTTCTCCTTGGATTGTTGTGGGTTTTCTGCATCAACTTAAATCACAATATAGACTAATCCTTTAGTTAGGTACTGGCTCAAAATCTAGAGAAAGGTCAACAAAACCTATAAAAGCTCGTCAGTTGTTTACAAACGTTTGGGTTTTTGTGTCATGCGGTTCTCCCTAAGGTTTCTCTTTTTCCCATAAATGTTTTTTTTTGTACTTTTTCCTTTACTGCGATGGAGGGTTTAGGTCCTGGGACAGTCCTGTTGTTTGTGTGTTTATTGATTGTCTATTAATTTTGTTACTGTTTGCAATGACCTTGTTTATTTTTTACATACATCTCTTTCTGTGAAGCCCTCTGAGGCAATATAGGGCTATACAAATCAAATCAAATTGAATTGCGTCGTGAACATGTCCAGTTGCTTTCTTCTTCAAGTGGTCCCTTTTATCTAGGATTGAGGCCGGCACATGACTTGGGTCTTGACCATGTGTGTTTTTGATTAAAAGTGTTAAATTTGCTGGTTCATAAAGCTAAAAGACAAAAAAAAAAACTCAACCCAAACCTCCATTGTTCCTCTAAGTCCACTTCTCATTCCCTAATATAACCCCATCACCCTCTCACTATTACAACTAATTATAACTGTCCACATTATTCGCATACCCCAACCACCCTTACATCCACCCCTCTCCTCCTTTTGCCCCCTCACCCCCCTCCACCCTCCCGTCCCATTCAAAACGTCCCACAACGAATGGCCCCTTTTCCACACAATAGCCCTTATTTGAATACCAGGCTGATATGTACCCCCAACAAAGAGCACTGCAGCAGCCCCCTAACCACATCGCGGGACGTTCGAGGCTCGTAAATTTGTCCATTCGTTTGTCAGCTTTTGTCCACATCGCGAGGCGTTTGTGGCTCATAAAATGGTCATCTTTTGTAGTTTTGGAGTGTTGATGGATTTGTGAATTGGAGTACTGTTTTATTAGACGTTTAGAAGCACTTTTGGACAAGGCTTAAAAGATAATTGTTTGTGTTGGAGTTTGAATGGAGAGTGATACTTGGCTGAGAGGAGTAAACCAGGACAAAAGATGGACTAAATTGGGGCCAAACTAGGACTAAGCCAAACGAGGATTACATTGGGACCAAAAACTACTAATCGAAACTGAACCAGGACTAAAGTGAGTAAAGATTTTAAACTGTGCTTAGACATGGGTAAAGAAGACACTAGTTAGGCACACATCAGAAGTAAATAGGACTTATGAAGATGCTTTAACAATACAATTACTAAGGGACAGTGCACAGACTACAGCAGGAAACACTGAAGAAATAAAAGTCAGAACAAGAACTACCAAACTAAATCAGATAGACTAGTTGATCTCATATACTATATTGAGGGCTCAGAATCTAAGCAAAAAACCTTAAAGGCTCAGAGAGCCAGAGGTGGATAGTACTCAGTTACATTTACTCAGTCACATTTACTCAGTTACTTGAGTAACTTTTTAAATACATTGTACTCCATAGAGTATCTTTACTGCACAATACCTGCAGTCATAATTCACACTACAAAAGGAGATATACATTTTAAATAATGATAATATTTTG
>JAVQKC010020568.1:0-10792 GCA_036025475.1 Philypnodon macrostomus | reverse complement strand
TAAAAATCCTTAGAAATCACACAATGTCTGATTACGGTGTCAGTTGTCAGGGCTGTTTCGCCGACATACACCTTGCTGTCGGGGACGACAGAACAGGCCAAGTTAGGTATTTCAGGTTTGAGCCTAATCGGGCTAAGTACTTCCTGTTTGTTGAAGGGGGGGGGGAATCACTGGACTCCAGAGTTGGTCCGCGTCCGTGTCTATAGGGGGCGCTACAGAGGTAACTGGCATCATATTGGTCATATGTGTTCAGGGCTGGGGGGTAATTAGGTGTTTCATGTTTGAGCCTAATCGGGCAAATATACCTGACTTCCCAATTTCAATCCAAAATGTCTGACTTCCTGTTTGTTGTAGGGTGGGGTCAAAATATTTTATGTTGGGTACACTGTGGAGAATCACTGTACCAAGTTTCATTGGCCCAATAAAAGTGCATCAAAACATTCATTTGTGAATTATTTAATTGTCATTAATCTATAGCGCCCCCTATAGACTGAAAGAAGAATGTATTTTTAGGGAATTTTACAAAATTTGGTAAAAACATCTAGACAAATCAAAAAAGTCAAATAGACTCTTCCCATGTTTGTCATGGTTTGGGGTCGGGGCCTCTTAATTGCTCGTTAACAATATAAAAATCCTTAGAAATCACACAATGTCTGATTAAGGTGCACGTTGGTGACAGTTGTAGCTGTTTTGCCGATATACATTTTGCTGGCGGGGACGACAGCACAGGCCTAGTTTTGAATGGGGCTGAGGACTTGAAGTCCAGCCACCAAAAGCCTTTTGTTTAAAATGCATTGTTATGGCAACATGTGCGATTTTATTACTTGAAGAATATAAAACTAAGACATATATTTCTCAGTAGAAAAATTTAAATATATGTTCTAAATGGTCAAAATAGACATTGATTTTGCATTTAATCTAAAAAAGTTGAGCAAAGTCGGCCATTTTGTTTCACAAATTTAGGGAAGTCCCAAGTGACGTCACTCCAAAAGAGAGGAATAAGACATTTTATGTGAAACTGTATGTATGTAATGTATACATTTTGCTATGTGGACCAATGTATGTATTTCACATTTTGCTGTGAGACTGGGCTGTGTAAAATGACCCAATAGGAACAATAGGGAGATGATCTGACACCATTCTCTCAAATATCCCTCTGACATGAGCACAGTATTCATATCCACATTATTCCCACTGTAAAATTTCACTAATTAACATGTAGTAAATGTATCTAGTTTCAAATTTCAAGTAATTGTTTTAAGATATATATATATATGAGATTATTTTGTTGTCTGTTAGTTTGGTTGTACCCCACCTAAGGCCCATAGTAGCAGTGCTAGGTTCTAGGGCAAAAGTGTGCAAACTTTCTTCACTGAGGGCCACATTGTAAAAATCATTACAGAGGAGGTCCACTCGTTGAGGTGACCGATCTCACTTCAGCAAAACTCCCCACTCTGTATCATAGCCACACAGAAAAGAGGAAGAATATCTTGAGTTGAATTATGTAGAGTCACATAAAAAGACAATTTGGGCCATTTGAGAAGTAAACCTGAGGGACAGAAAAACACCCCTGTTCTAAGGATAAGCAGAGGAAGATAAGAGGACTTTTAATGAGTTGGGTAGTTAACAGTTGAGTAACTTTTTGAACATTTTTACTTCTAAAGTACTTTTATTGCACCATAATTACAATGTTATTTTGTGGTACAGTACTCTTACTTGAGTACAATTTTGGACATTTTATTTTGTATTTATTTATTTTTTACAATTTTTGTCTTTGTCTGATTAAAAAATCTCAATCTAGGTTCCAACAGTTGAACTAGGCCTACACTGTCGCCCCCAACAGCAAGGTGTATATTGGCGAAACGACCCCATACGTCTGCCACCACTGTCACCAATGGGCACCTTAATCAGACATTGTGTGATTTCTAAGGGCTTTTATATTGTTAACGAGCAATTAAGACACTCCGCCCCCAAACCATTATAAACATGGGAAGGGTCTATTTTACTTTTTTGATTTATCTGGATGTTTGTGAAGAATGCTTTTGCCAAATTTTTTAAAATTCCCTAAAACTTCATTGTTCTTTCAGTCTATAGGGGGCACTACAGAGGTATCATTTTGGTCAGATGTGTTCAGGGCCCGGGCATAATTAGGTATTTCATGTTTAGCCTAATTGGGCAAAGTATGTGCAAGTTAGAAGCTGTCAAATATACCTGACCTCACAATTTCAAACCAAAATGGCCGACTTCCTGTTTGTTGTACTACTGAAGGCCTGTGCAGCTGAGCTGGGGGAGCCACTGCAACACATCTTCAACCTGCCTGCGTCTGGGGAAGGTTCCCTCTCAGTGGAAGACCTCCTGCATTGTCTCTATCCCCAAGACTCCACACCCCAAGAACTACAGGCCGGTTGCTCTGACTTCACATGTGCTGAAGACCATGGCTGCTGCTACACCAGCTCAGACCCCAGGTCAGCCACGCACTTGACACTCTGCAGTTTGTGTACCAGGAAAAGGTGGGAGTGGATGATGCCATTCTTTACCTGCTACACAGATCCCTCTCTCACCTGGATAAAGACAGTGGTGCGGTGAGGATCATGTTCTTTGATTTTTCCAGCACTATTAACTGAATCCAACCCCGGGCTACTTGGAGACAAACTGACTGGGAGTGGATCCACATCTGGTGACCCGGATAACGGACCTCGCTGGGCGACCTCAGTATGTCCGACTGAGGAACTGTACCTCTGAGACTGTGGTTTGCACCACAGGGAGCTCCTCAGGGGACAGTGCACTCTCCTGTCCTGTTCACACTGTACACCTCAGACTTCCAGTACAATTGCGAGCGTGACGTGCAGAAGAACTCTGAGGACACGATTATTGTGGGGTGTATCAGAGACGGACAGGAGAAGGAATACAGGGAGCTCATAAAGGTTGTTGTGTGATCTATTTGTCTGTCTGTCTGTGTCTATCTATCTATCTATCTATCTATCTATCTATCTATCTATCTATCTATCTATCTATCTATCTATCTATCTATCTATCTATCTATTGTACACATTACATCTATTAGTTTTTTTGTCTCTTCACTTGTGACTCGCAGCATATTCCTTCGATTCTGTAAAAAATGTCTGATCGCCATCTTATCCCTGTGAGACTTGTGTTATGTTGTACAGGTGGCCCCCGCCCCTTTCACTGACCCCACCCCTCGGCTCAGGTAATAAATGCAACTGAATCCAAGAAAAACATTCTTCAATTGCTTTTGGAAATCTTACTTGACATGAAGTGGTTAGCTCTGTGCTGTCTGTTGGTGTCCCTCAGGGTAAGAGCAACTTTTTGAGTTTCAGTGACTGACAGTTTGTAAGGGAGGTTTACTGTAGATGCAAATGGGGATTTTCAGGTGAAATTATAGAAGGCTTCTAAAATGCAACATAATGTATACATTACTAACTAACCTGGTTCTACTTCAATACCCTACTTTCACAACATCCTGTTTTTGTGTAAATATCCATAACTTGGAAGGTAAAGCACACAGCTCAGGGCACGCTGCGTGTCCCAGATCCTGCCATGACATCATCACTGACAAGTCTCAATGCTCAGCCGAAACAACAATGATGTTAATGTTGAGATGAAGCTCATTCAAAGCCAGTTTTTGAAAATGTGATCTTTTTGTACGTAATTTGAATAAAACTCCCCTAAATATTCAAGGATCAGGAGGCCTTACCCTCAGACTTTACGGCAATAAGTGGCGAAATACGGCAAGAAATACATCTTTGGAGCAGGACCACGCAAATGATAACCACAGAAACAATTATCCACGTCCGTGGCTTACATTTTAAAATGTTGGCCATTTGAACATTACGAGCTTATTGTTTTGGGGGGAAAGGGCCTTAGTGGTGGCTTTTGGTGGAGGACGAGGCCTTTGCCATGGTGGAGCGAGCCACTGCGGACCGAAAGCCATTGCTGTGCATTTACATGTCTGTGCCAGCGCTCACCTGGATGTGTGTTCAGACCGAAAATAAAATTAAACATATTAGATTTATATTGCGCTTTTCAATACCACACAGCTTCTCAAAGTGTGACATTTTTTCATTGGTGGTGTGCACCTACAGCCCCTCCAACCACCGCCAAACACCAATCACACAACCACATTCCTACATAGGCAATGTGAGTTAAGTATCTTGCCCAGGGACACAATGACAGTATGCACTCCAGATGGGACTCAAGCACCTACCCACTGCACCACTCCACACAAGTTAAACTACTTACTTAACTTAAAAAAGTAGTAATGTTTGCCTTGTGGTTTTAAGTTGTTAAAACTTACTGAAGATATTTCTCCTAAGCTATAACTCACCACAACAAATTCAATTCACACATTGAAATGTCACATTTTGCCAGTATAGCTAAAAATATGCAAATGTAATTCAAAAGTGAAAAACTCTCATTATGTGAAAATAAATTATAGAATGAAGTTAAAATAACTTAATAGACCTAGAACCTCCTATAGATGGATTTCCAAACCGCTATGACATTATGTGAATGCACAGTGACATGAGTGTCTTCTCGAACCAGGACCAGGACCAGTACCTAACTTACCATCATCAGTCAGAGCACTATGTATAGTCACAATTTACAAAAAAACCCCACATCTGAGGAGTACACTGCAACAAAGGAATATCTAGATACAATGACTTTGTATATGGCTCTGGGGGCGAGACAACTGGCCGTGCAAGTGAAAGCTACAGCAGCGTTGCCATGAAGTGTTTTCTTCTGTGCCTGGCTGCCTCGTTTCTATTGGGCGCGGACATTCGTCCCAGCACGATGCGTTAACAACACTTAAAAAAAAGGATTTTTAAGTTGCTGCTCAGTGGGACAGTGGCCCTCATTTATCAAACGAACACACGATGGTGCATTCACACCAGACGGAGGTGAAATTTGCTTCTTTCGGACTGTATGACAGGTCAAAAGGCCAGTTTGATGAGCTGTGTTCGGTGTATATGTGAGACACGGTGGTTTTATAGTTCACTCTAGTGGAGCTTTAGCCGATAGCACCAGTGCTTGTAAAATGACAATCTAGATCTAAACCTCAGTTTACAATAAAGCTCAGACCCTCCTCAGTCAGTCCTGTTGATAATCTCATCACGTGTGTGTTTCTATGATTTTTATTCGTATGTTTTGTGATACATGGACCAGCCTTCACAGGAGAATCTACGCTTCAGATCGTACAAGTCACACAAAAACACGACTCCAGTCACAAATAAACATCTAATTACTCACTACAGTATCTCAGGAGACGATGACATAAATCCGTTTAGTATTCTTGTCTCTATAAACCAATATAGTAGTGTTTAATGCTCCGTACAGACGGACAATTGCATTTGTTTATACACCATGACACCTCTAACGTGATCCCCTGGTGGCCCTGCCCTGGGGCAACGTCGTCAGCCCGTCACTTCCACAACAGCAGGCTCCTGGTTGGTTTTCACGCCGCCAAAGTTCAGATTGTTCAACTCTGGCGAAAATTCGTCCTCGTTCTCTTCACGTGTTTCGGGTCACCCTTTTCGCATCTATCGGGCCGTAGGATGACTTCTCGCGCGACAACGCGCATTTACATAGACTTAACATTGAAATCAGTCGCTCCTTGAAAACCGTTCGCGCGAGGAAATGTGGACGTGAGCAAGAGCTACGATCAGATCTCACGTCAGCTTGAAACGCTCGATTCAAACTTCAATACGACAGCGACACTTGGGGGTCTCAATTGCTTCATCCCTCAAAATGTGACTCGGTTATACGAAGGAGTAGGCAAGAGAAGTTCAGAAGAACAGTTCATGTTCTTCAACGTTTCGTGTTCAGGACAATTCATGTTCAGAAGAACAGCTCATGTTCTTATATTATTATACTTATTATTGTTATACTTATTATTGTTCATGTTCTTATATTATTATACTTATTATACTTATTATTTTATTTATTTATTACTGATTGATTGATTTTCTTATTAATTCTAAATTTGTTTATTTATTTTTCATCTTATTTTGTGTTAAAAAAAATGTAAATAAAGAGATTGGAATTTTTTTAACAAAGCTTTTCTTGTGGAAAACCTGATGCGGCCCAGTCTCACCCAGACTCTGCTTCAAGCGCCCCCCGGGTAAATTGAGTTTGAGACCCCTGGTCTAGAGTATTTGATTTGTTTAAAGATCTTTCTGACTGATTTTAATGTGTTTTTGTTCATATTTCAAATCTACCAGTGGAAAACTGCACATAAAATAGGAAAACATATCTTATTCCTCTGCCAGATAATGTAGCAAACATACATTAAACCAGCACCAGTCAGAATTACACTGAAACAGTAAAATAGGTAAATAAAGCTAGATGAATATTTTAAATGCAAGTTGTCTTAACTAATCTATATTTTGTGTGCACGGGCCTGGAGACCCTCATCCACATTTGGTAATTTTGACTAAAAAAGTCCAAAAAGACTTGATTTGACTTTCACTCACACATTCACACAGACATTTCTCGTTCTCCAAGTTGCATCACCTGTATTATTAACTTCTTGTATACCAATGCTAAATATTAAGCAGTGATTTGACTTGACTCACTTGGTTCATGTAGAAATTGCCTTGGACTTGCTTGTAAATTGAGACTTTATGTGACTTGTTCCCACCTCTGCCCTCTTGTACTTGAGTATGAGAAATATTATTCAGGAGTACACACTAGTATCAAATATACTGTCAGCTATGTCCACGGCACATGTAGAGGCCCTCACTGACTGTGTGCTCTGTGTTCTAGGTGACGGGGGCCACTCCAGCGGCAGGTGAGATAAGGAGGGACCAGGGGGCGGGGTAAGGGTGATGTCTGTCATTAATGCAGTTCTCATGTGTTCCAAAAAAGACACAAGTGAGTACCTTTTGAAATGCAATCACCTCACAGCAAGAAGGATTTGGGTTCCTCATAGGGAAATGTGTACTCAATCCTACAATGTTGTGAGGGCAACCTGTCAGGAGCAGTGGGCGACCAATCTTCAGAACTTGAGGATCTTGGTCAGGATGTTCCTAGCTGGAGGATTATCATGTTTCTACTTGATGTTGAGTATTGTCAACTCACAGCAGGAAGCTCCCAGGTTCTATTGCTGGCCTCTTTCTGTGTGGAGTGTGACAAAGATCCTGGTTCACTTACTCCATAAATCCTTTGAGTTGTCTTGATGCTGTGGTTGTCTTCTCAGAGACTCCCCTGGTTCACGGAGACATCGCTCTGAGTAGAGGAAAGAACGCCGACCCCTGCACCGCCACCGGCTGCACCTGGCCCAAAGTTGGCACCTATGTACAGGTCCCCGTCTACATCAGCAGCCACTTCAGTAAGAACTCCTAAAACTCACAAAACCCAGTCCAGACCATTCACTATTTTGGATACATTTAGGTTACCATTTTACATTTTGCAATATCAAATAATAATATCGGCGAAACAACAATATTATGGAATCATTGTGGAAAATCACTGTACAAAGTTTCATTGCTCTCTGCCAAAGTAAGTGTGTCCAGGGTCTCATAGGGGTCATAAATGGGGGCACTATAGGGGCATTCTTTGTTTGACCTCTTGGTTTGGGGGCGGCGTCTCATAAAAATAGCTTGTTAACAATATAAAAACCCTTAGAAATCACACAACGTCTGATGATTGTGCTCATTGGTGCCAGTTGTGGCAGATGTATGGGGCAGATGTATGGGGCAGCCGTATGGGGCAGCCGTATGGGGCAGACGTATGGGGCAAATGTATGGGGCCGTTTCGCCAATATACACCTTGCTGTTGGGGATGAAAGCACAGGCCTAGTTATCTAACACAAGCTGTTGGACTTGACAAGAAATGGTCTGATTAGACACCCGTCTGTCCCTGTTTCAAGACAGGAATAAACAATTTTTCTTCTGCGATATAAACAAAGCCTTGACACCCTCACAGCCAAACATCTTTTCCAATTAGATATGTTGTTAAATTGTGGTGGCAACAATAATTGTCAGGGTGCATTTTTTGATAGTGCAGGAGCAGGCAGGATCACTTTGTAGTTTGCCCTAGTTTATGTCATCATAAATTGGTCAATCCATTTTCAGCTCTTGGAGAGGACTATTAATCTGGCTAGCCAGACTCTGAGCTGTACCAGCTGTGTGTCTGGTGACTCACTCGCATCAATTGATTTCTAGGGCGGGACAAACATCATGAGCGTGGAGTAATCAGAAAAGTGGCAGATGCCAGTAAAGTGGCAATACAGCCTACATTGTGCAGAAGTAAACAAATGGAGATGGACGGTAGAGTTAAATCAACATGGCTCAGTAAAGTAGAAATAACTGATTTGTTGTTTTTTGCTGTGAAAACCTATGGCGGAATGAAAAACTTTGTCTACGCCGTGTGCCATTTTGAATGTTTTGGAGAAGCAAGCACGAAGCAAAGATTAACTCATCAGACTGCCAGGAGAATTTTGTAATGGAGGGAAGTCTCTGGGAAGGGGAGGTTCACCAGACTGAATACAGAGAACTCACATCTGGCTTGCTATGGTAGAGGATTACAGCTCAAAATAATTAATTACTCAAGCATGCCTGAATGAAACAAAACACATCTTTGTGTTTGAGGTAGAAACAACATTAAAACATGGTTATAGCTCAGAAAAGTTAGGATCTTTAAATTCTTGTTTTACAGCGACTTATGAACGTAACATGATCATCCGTGCTCTGCTGGCCTTTCACTCCACCACCTGCGTCCGCTTCGTCTGGAGAGAATGGGAACATAACTTCCTCTACGTCTACTCCGGGAGTGGGTGAGTGTGCTCCTCACTAAAGGAAGGAGATATGTCAGATTTGATCAGATTTGTTAGAAGTTTTTGAGTGGTGGGGCAACGAACAAAACTGATTTGATGTTGCTGTAGAGGCCCGGGGAGTATCCCTCTGAATCAGACATACCAAAAGTGCAGCCTGGGGGGACCATCATGGCAATTAACAAGATTTAATTCGGCCCTCATCTTCAGATCTTTTTAAGAACTTTAAACTTTGGAACTCCAGAAATTCTAGGTTTAAAAGTTGGCTTGAGACAAACCAGAACTGCATGGTAAGATTTTGAACATGAATGATTTATAATTTTAACTAGAGTTATTATATTGGCGAAACAACAATATTATGGAATCAGTTTGTTCCGCGTCCACGTCCGCGTCCGCAGATCCTAGCTGTAAACGCCATAACTCAAAAACGAATTGCTGGATCATTTTCAACATTTGCACACAGGTACATACCATAAAGACGCCGAACTGTATCGATTTGGGTACTTCTTCGTTGAATATTAATTAAGTAATTAATTAATTACGTGCCAAAACAGTGAATGCAATAACTCAAAAAGTCTTTGCTGGATCAAAACATTAATTTGTGAATTATTTAATTGTCATTAATCGAAGATGTACCAAACTCAATCTAGTTCTGCATCTTCATGATATGTACCTGTGTGCAACAGTTAAAAAAGATCCAGCAAAGACCTTTTGAGTTATCGTGTAATTAATTAATTACTTAATTAATATTCATCATAGAAGTACCCAGTAGTGTGACAGGAAACCAGGGAGAAGACTGGGGAGCGACATTCAGCAAACTGTCGTGAGCAGGATTCAAACTCACAACACCAGGGTGAACATTTCAAACTCTGTATATGAGTCACGCTCTACCGACTGAGCAGCCCCATTTCAATGTATTTTAAAAGTGCTGCACAATTATAGTACAAACGATACATCCAATAATCAGATGTGACCTCTGTTGTTTCAGACATTGACTTCACAAAGTAAAAGCATTGACTGATCTGACAGCATCACAGTGGGCGGGGCATAACGTCAAAGGAAGTCAGTTACCTGTCAGATAGGGTCTAGAAAGTGAAAGCAAAGTCAGGGGAAGTCATATAAGGCATAATTCTCTGTTGTTGGATGATCATTAACTTTTAATAAAAACATAAAATAAACAAGTATTTGGTGATAATCAATTATAGAAGATTAAGATGTTCTTTCATATCAAGTGGTTTGAGTGAAGATAAAATGTCTTCTAAAGCACAAAACCTGTGTAAATGCATCTGTATTCATGCAGTTAATCCAGTCAATGTGAAATACCTTGTTATTTAGCTGGCCCACTTTACCTGAACAGACAACCTGACCAACTGAGAGGATTTTTTGTAAATTAATGTGGCTTCTTACCTAAACCAACAATGGAAATTATTAATAGGACATACAATCATTTATAGCTATTATTATTATTATTATTATATAAATCCACTTCACCTGAATTCACCCTTTACTACTACTGCCACCACCACTGCCACTACCACTGCCACTGCCACTACCACTGCCACCGCCACTACCACTGCCACTACCACCGCCACTACCACCACTACCACTGCCACTACCGCTACCACTGCCACTGCCACCGCCACTACCACTGCCACTGCCACTACCACCGCCACTACCACCACTACCACTGCCACCACCACTGCCACTACCACTACCGCTACCGCTACCACTGCCACTGCCACTACCACCGCCACTACCACTACCACTGCCACTGCCACTACCACCACCACCACCACTGCCACTACCACTACCACTGCCACTACCACTACCACTAATACTACAACTGCCACTACCACTGCCACTACCACTAATACTACCACCACCACTACCACTAATACTACCACTACCACTACCACCACCACTACCACTAATACTACCACTACTACTGCCACTACCACTGCCACCACCACTACTACCGCCACCACCACTACCACTGCCACT
>JAVQKC010020567.1:0-35614 GCA_036025475.1 Philypnodon macrostomus | reverse complement strand
GCAAATGTTGAAACTGATCCGGCAATTCCTTTTTGAGTCATCGCGTTCACAGCTAGGATCTGCGGACGCGGACGCGGACGCGGACGAACACCGACGTGATTCCATAATATCGGCGACACTGTTTTCGCCGATATAATGAGTTACAAACACTGCCTGCGATTGAATTAATTTGCTTAAAAACAAAGGACGGAAGTGTTTTTATTAACTTTAGGGACCAGACATTTAAAGAGTCACTAAACCCTGAAGCAAAATGAACACCCTTTATGTTAACAGTGGCTACTGCAATTCAATTTTCCTATTGGTAAAAAATATTTCATGGTACAGGCTCTGATAGGCCCTTGTCTCATTTAGAGAGACACCTGTGACACACCGGTAGTGAATCAGGAGTTTGATTTGAGAGCATGGCTCACACCACATTCACTTCAAACCTTGGCCCAGCCCCCTCTGTCTCAACCTGGCACTGCCCGTTTGTGAAGCATTTTTCAAATTTTGGCTGTAGGTATACTGTGGATCTGACCATGGTGTTTAGTTCCACTGACAAAAGTCGCAAATCCAAGACAATAGCACAGTTTGTTCCCCTTCCTGTAAGTTTTTAGTGAATTTAATTTTGCATTCATGTGCCATTGGACTAACTGGATATAGCATGGCAAATTTGTAACTCTTGGCTCTTTAAAATGGTGGCTCCTCAACATGTTGCTCGCCCATCACTTGGCACATTGTCTAAAATAACCTGCAGTATCTCACAATGCATAATAGATGAAGGGCCTCTGAGTTACAGCTACTTTCACTTATATAAAGTTGTCATGTCCGCCTAAGAATCTTCAGTTCACCGTCTTAGCTTTTGTCACAGTGCGGGAGTCAGCACTTTTTTAACTCCAAGCTAAGCATTTTAGTGCATACACTGACCCATCATATAGTAATGCAGACATCTATTCTCTTCTTATCAGTGTGTCCTACAGTCAATATTGAATTTACTACATACATTGCAACATTCCAACAGAACATATAGTATTCCTGATGTACTGGCTTAGTTTTATAAATGAATCTGAATGCTGCCCATGGCTTTCCATGTTTCTACTTTGATACCCTCAAACAACAGTCTCTTTTCCCAGGCTTAGTCTTTGATGGCTAAAACATACAGCATAGCTGTTCAAATAGATTCAGTTAATACTTTTAAGTAAAACGCAAGTAGTTCATATTCTATGTTATATTTGCACAGTAATAGAAGTGTATTAAAGGCGTAGTTCTTTCAGAGTCTTCCAAAATAAACAAATTCACTGCCAGTTATACAGTTTTCCACTGTTATAAGGGACTAAAACTATTGATTATGAAAGTCTCCTGCCTCAGGAGTTACAAGCCAGTGTACTGTGTGAGCCAGTCCCAAGCCCAGATAAATTTAAATGGTTTTGTCAGTAATAGCGTTGTAAAACCTATAATAGCATAGCAAAAGTTACTGATGTAGATGGTTTGCTGCGTTGACCTCAGAAGGGAAGAGTAAGTGAAATGACTATAGGATCAAGGCTATAGGGAAATTTGTCGTTTTTGTGCTCTGCATTTGACTCATTCTATCAATACCTCTGATGCAGCTTTTTAGGAGCATTGGATGACAGCATTTCAGCATCCTGAGACACATCTCTGACACATCTCAGACACATCTTGAGCCAGGATCCCGGTTAGCACCTATGAGGATTAGCCTAATGTTCACAATTGTCTTAATTAATCCTAAAAAATGTAATAAAATAATTTTAACAATTTTAATTAACAATGTACCACTGTATCCTATCCACAAACTCAGGTAAAGCACAGTTGCACTATATTTCACATATATTTCAGATTTTGGTGTCCACCCCCAGAATAGCACAACCAAGTAAAGTTGCTGAGTCTATCTGTCCTCTCTCTCTCTCCCTCCTTCCCTCAGTAACTTTCAGGAAAAAATGGTGGCTGGTGTCCAGCACCTGTTTCAGTCCAGAGTGGCGCATAGCTCTTGCCTCGCCCCTGTCGTGTTAGGGCTTTTCTTAAAATTAACATCTAGGGAGGGCTGTGTTGTAGCTAGCAGGCAGGGAAACAGGGCTGAAAAGGTTTGGTTGTATATTTTATCAGCCTATGGGGGAATGTTGCTTGTTGACTCTGGTATATTCCCTGCTGCCTGCTTCAGTTTGTCATGGTTGTGTACAAAGTACGGGAGAGATGTATATTTAGCCATGATTCATGCACAGCAGATTGTGCTAGGACGCGGCGGCATGCTTTTCGGAGCCAAACACACACCGTCTCAGTAGTGTTTGTGTTTAGAGTCCACAGTGCAAATAAATGTCCAGATATTGTATTTTTCTGTTATTAGATGTGATATTAAGTTTGTGTTTTTGGTAGCCATTGGTAAAATTGGAAACATTCATGTATTCACTATATGGTCTAAAGATGCATTTTCATTGTTTTCCCTTTTAAGTGTGTTTTGAAGCAGAAATATTAAATGGCTTGTACACTTGAATTTCTTAGGATCGCATCAAGCTAAACCCTATTCTGGCTACTAGGGGCATGAAGCGGGGTACACAAGGTAATTTCAAGGCACTAGGTTTTCATCAGTCAATTTGATCGTCTAGAGTTCACAAAAAGCAATCTCAGTGTGTAACAAAATAACTTTCTCACAGGAGATACAAAAAACACCTTTAACCTTTAACACAAGTCTAGACTATATTATGTAGATAATTTCACATTAAGAAGAACCAGGTAACTTCAACACAATAACCTTCTATATGTCATGACACTCAGGCTTTAGTGTGTCTTATGTGTCTAACAAGGAAAACTACACTGTGAGAAATTCTTACTGCTATTGTCTTGTTAGAAATGTCTAGTAGCATTTTCTGCTTGTTTGTATGGGCTCTCAGTTTCTAAACTGCTCTGCCTGGTTGTCACACATTTTTCTTTAAGTCTGTCAGAGAGCCGTGACTACTTGTGACTGTACATGTCCCACACTGGTCAGAGGCAGGCTTTGTTTTTCTTGTGGACAGCAGCTCTCTTCAGGGTCACATGTCTTCCCTCACAGATAAAACCTTTGTTATTGCGTTTCAAGCCTTTACTGTGCCATGGAAATGACAACATTAAACTAGTGTTATCTGCACTTTTAGTAAGCATGATATGCTTATCTACAAAGTTCAATGATAATTACATTTTTTATTTTTACTATAAACGTAAGGTTCTCATGGTTGGATATAAAATAACATGTTTGTCGCTTCCTGTAGTGAGTGATGAAACCATAGTCTTTGTTCAGAGATGCTCCTGTGTGTCTGGACTGTGAACACAATGCCACCGTCCTCTCACTGAGGGTTAATTTTAGCCCCATCACTGCCTCCCCATGTCCCTGCAGCTGCTAATGCATTTCTGCTTTTCATTTACAGGCCTTATCCTATATCACTCAATGGTAGTACCACTCCTAGAAATGCACTCGCTGGCAAATTTACCAGGTGGACCTATTTGTGCTCAACTAACTAATCAGCCTATGCACTATGTTGGTGTATGCTTAACCAAGCATTATAGTTGTGTTTACAGAGAATTGTATAAAAAATATCCATTGAGTTGCTTTTCATTTGACTCAAAATGCATTGTTGTTGTCAGAGACTGGTTTCGATAATAAAGACAGCTCAGGTCATTTTTTTACATCAAGGTCAAAAAGACCATCCCTGATTGCATAACACAATAAAACATGAAGCAGGTGGGCTACAGCAGCAGAGGACCACACCAAGGGCCAATTAATGCACTAAAGATTTACCTAAAAAAGTGAAATGTATTCTATATGCTTGTCTACCACTTATAAATCAACCTCCACTTTCCATTATTTGGGTCAGGTTACATGACATCTGCCTGGGCAAAACCCTGAAATTAAACATAGACACGCCAAAGCATGGATTCACACTTAACACGTACTATAGCTCACTGTAAATAGTAGCTAAAACGCAATCATGCACAATCCCCCACTCCTGTTTGTATGCTCCCACTGAAAGTAATCATCCTTCCAAGGTTTTCATTTAGATACTAAATAATTGATTTGGCACACGCTGCGGGTTTATGCAACAATGCTTTTGCTCAATAAGGCTCCTTATTCAGAGTTTGTGCTGGTGATACAGGTTATTTGTGAATTAGTCTTGCTGAGAAATGTTGACAAGCTCAAACGTGTATTTCTGAGGGCATAGTCAAGCTTAAAGTGTCTTGTTTTGTTAAAATTAGGAATCATTTTCGTGACCAATTGTATCCAGGAGCCCAATTGGAGCCCATCTAGTTGCTAACTATCTTCACCTGGTTTAGCTCCACAAACATGATGTCAACATCACTGTCTGGGATTATGATCATGAAGAAACACAGAGATGTGAATAGCCTACAACCACTGATAAAATGGTGTGAAGAACCTACTTGCCCTTCTGGATTCTCCTGGACTGGATTTAATTTGTTTTCAGACATCATTTACACAGAACTAAAGACTTTGATCTGCAGCAGGATTCTCTATAAATGTTAGAGGCAGTGCCGTAAATGGCCACTGGTGTGACGAGGGAAACATCCTTATGTCTTCTGACAGTCACATGCCCCATTTGCTCATGCTATGCTCTTAGCTTGATTAAACTGCTTAATGGGACCACTGTTTTTAAGTTTATTGGTAAAAATATCAATACTGTAGAATTAGCTTCAGGCAAATGCATTCATGTGATCCTGGTATTTATTACTAATTACCTCCAAGGATGTTTTCGGTAGCCTGTGTCCATCTGTCAGTCTGTAAGCGACTTAACTCAAACTCAGGGATGGTCAGGAATGACACAAGAAAGAAATTATTAGAATTTGTGACTTGTCCAGATCACCATCTAGATCCAGGATTTTGCATTCACTTGAATGGGACAGTGCATCTCCTCCCCATCCCTCCTGTGTTCTGAAATGACACCTGCCCCTCTGGCCCTGTGGTAAAGTCACAGCAGAGGAAGACAGCCTGAATACAGTGTGTGAGGAATTATAGGCCAAACAAATATACACAACAGCTCTGCCGGAATTACAGCCACTGTTAGTGTCAATAAAGACGAGGACGTCCCATTATTATGAACTCAGCCTTAATGCTGTTTAAATTAACTCTTTGGGCGAATCACAGGCCAAAAACAACAACAGATATTTAACCCTATTGCTACAGCAGCAGTACAGCAACAGCTAATTCCAAGTTGTCCCTACCTTTTCAGCTTCTTGAAAGATGACATTGTTTTATTAGGCTATTACTGTTGTTTCTGTATTAAGATTATTTTAATAATTTTGAATTGTTGTCATTAATAGAAACAAAGAAAATCAAGTCACTCTCCAAGTGCTTTCTAGTTAGCCCTGGTTTAAAGGAGAGGTATTGTTAAACCTGGCATAGAATGTAAAAGGCTAACAAATTGGCAAAATCATATTAAAATAGATAACAAAAATAACTTTAAAATGTGAACATTTAAGCCATTAAACTCCCACAATAACTATACTATACTATACAATTTAATATCAGACCTAAGCCCATACTTCCCTGCACTCTTGAGTATTTTATTTACTAGGCCAATATTTACACCTGAAGCTGTTCCCAGTGTTTTCCCCTCCTTCTCACTTTGTGTCAGCGCCCTGAGCTCCACAAATAGCATTGGCTCAGTATGACTCACCATTGGAGCATGATGAGAAAGGCACAAAAAACTTGGCTGATTAATCATGTGCAACACCTTTTATCCACGAACATTTAGCTAAGGAGTCTGAAGTGTGAAGACATAAGCCATATTGTTTTACGTTGGGCAGCACAATTACATTATATATATATATATATTTTTTTTTTTTAAGTTTTATTTATTTTGATTTATTTATTCATACCTATTTGTGTTTAATTCTTGGTTGAGTCTTGGTTTAGTTCTGATTGAGACTTGAGTAAATGGGATGTTTTTCTATTTTTGTGCAGCCCCACCCCAAAGCTTTCTAATGATATGTAGTAGGCCATTATCATTCAGTGATTGGCCTTGCTTCTTGGGGTAACACTTTAGAATATGGACTGCATTTTCCTAGGTACTTGGTAATATAACTGTACATTGTAATAACACTGTAATTATACTCCAAGTACACTGTTATTACATTCTTATTACAAAATAATGATAATAATACACGCTTATTATATTGTACTTTAAGTGTAATTATACTGTATTTACAGCGATATACTCCTTGATAGTGCTATAATGCATCACACTGTATTTTTTACTGTCATTAAGGGGTACATTTGTTATATATGATCATACAATGTATTTATAATGTCCTTACAGGGTTTTTACTGTGTAAATGCTCATAGTAAAAGGTCTAAGGACTTGCTGACATATAGCCCATGAATATTCCTCACTTTCTTTCATCTCACACCCCATCTTTGGCTTCTGTCTTTCATCTCATCACTGTAGTATTCATTCCACAAGCCTTCTTTTACATTTCCCAACCCCCATCCTCTCCTCTCTATGCTCATCTAACTGGCTTTTTCACAAGACCCCTACATTCTTTCATTCCATCTATTCAATATCCATCTAATCCTAAATGGCTCCAACATGATTAGCTGTAGTTTTTGGTTGTGTTGTATCAGAAAATGCAAAACGAGCAAGAAATTATTCGTTTTTGTTGTGGGTCTCTGGATCACTATTTAGCTTGAGTGTTTTTACATTATCTCTCTATTGCGACATTAGCCCATTACCATCCAGTTATTACCTATCTTCACCTGGTTTAGCACTGTCTGGGATAAGCATGGAGACACAGAAAGATGTTAGCAGCCTACATACACTGATCAAATGTTCTATAAATGTATACAAGACAAACAATACCCCTTTTATACCAGCAACCACTTCTCCAGCAGCATTCCTAATTATCCAACCAGAATGTAGCACATCCCACCACCCCATTCCCTTTTCTTTCCTGTGACCAGCTTCCCAACTGTTTCCATCTTCCTCTCTGTTCAGAGCTGGATGATGGAGCTCCACAAACCATAATCTAAACATTACTGAGTCTGTTTGGGATTAGCATGAGTGACAGAAAGTCAGACAGAAATGTATTTGATAAATGTAAGAAAGTTGATGGCAAATTATGATCACACTCTACATTATCTTTCAAAAACAAGAATATGGAGCACATCTCCAACAGCATTTTTCAATTATTCAACCAGCACATCCCCACCACCCCCTTTCTTTCCTTTCACATCAACTGTATTATTCTCTGTTCAATGAATGTATGGAGCTCCAAAAACCTGACCTCAAAATCTCTGAGTCTGTATGGGATTAATATGAAGAGACAGAACGATACGAGCAACCACTGATGAAATATCCCTAAAAATGCATACAAGTGAACTAGGCAAAGCATGGTCACATGAGAAGATTAAGCTATTTTTTAATTGGTCTCACAAATTTTACAACAATAGGTGTATCACATTTAATACCATTTATCAACCAGCATATACCCCTTCTCTTCTTTTCATTCCCGTCACCAGTTTCCCAACTGTATCCATCTCCCTCTCCTGTTCTTATGATCGAGGTCAGCTCTCTGTCTGAGGCAAGGTGAACTACTTAAAGCCTGTATCATTGCTCTACTCTACACGACGGTGGCAAAAGCAGAAGAAGCGGCAGCAGCTAGGGGAGAGATAGCACATGCACAAGGACAGCATGTGAGGGAGTATGCGCGGGGATCGGGAAAGGCTAGAAAGAGGAGAGAGAGAGAATGAAAGAAGTGGTCCGGTGAGAAAGTGGCTCACAGCTCACAACGCTGCCTGCCCCGGCTGCTGCCTGCTCCACTGTTTGACGAATGAGCTGTCTTGTGGACCCGTGGTGGGCAGGGGACGCGGACAGCTTGTGTGTGACAGGCTGAGGGCGAGGAGAGGCGCTGGAACATGAATGTGATGCATACCTTCCCTCGCTTGCTTTCAGATACTGGCCAGAAGAAGACCCCCGAGAAGAAGGATGGGAGGCGCATGTCGTTTCAGAGACCGAAAGGCACCATTGAGTATTCGGTAAGTAACCACTTTCAAACATATATACATGTGCTAATGTATGTTTTTGCAATGTCTTTCCGCTCCAATGCTGCTTCTATGTCTACGTAGCTGCTGGTGTTTAGCTGGTCTCACTAGCTCGGGCAATATTTAGCTAAAGCACTTGTGTTTATGTGTTGAGAGAGGTATCGTGTCGGACCATGCCTGTAGCACATTAGTGAAAAAGAGAAGCGTTTCTGTATTTTGAGGCACGTGTATCTCGCTGTGTTTACAAAAGGAGGACTGTGAATACTGATGGCAAGCAGCTGATAGGATGGTGGTGGGGAGTGGCGGTGGGGGGAATCAGGTCCCGGGATGTAGAGAAAACACTCCATTTTGCATGTTGATGTATGGAGAGATATTGTTAGCCCCCAAACCGGGACCATGGCAGAACAGACAACTATCATGATGTCTACTTGTTTTTTTGTTCAAGGCTTTTCTATGCCACCAAAACAGCAACGCATTCCACCACAGCTTATCATACTCGCAAATGACCTTCCAAGTGCGTTGTCATTTCTATTGATTTAGCTGTTGTGTAGGAGAAGGGGAGGGGGGTAGGAGGGGGACAAGGGGGGGCAAGGAGCACGGGGAGAGAGGGCGGGCGGGTGAGCGCTCTCTCCGGTTCCCTAGCGTGAACTGAAAATGGAGCTTGTCTCTTTTGCTTTTGCTTTAGTTGTGTTCTTCAAATGACCCTCAAAATCCAGCTGCAGTCGCGGGCATGGTTTTTCCCTCTTCCTGCTTCCTCGCCGTGGCAACAGTGAGGCATAGGGTCTCAATAAGTGATTGTTGTTGTATTGAATAATGTTTATTTTGTATCTTTGACATCTATGCTTTCCTGGACCCTCTTTTATTTTGGCAGGTCACCGAGTCACTTGCGTTATTTTGAAATTGGTTGGCTTTTTCCCTTCCCCCATACATCTCTCCAACACCTTAGCAGCACCGACGCCACCTCCGGCACGTCAGTCACCCCGTAGCTGTTGATTGACAAGGCTCTTGTTTACTTGCTGGGGCTTGAACCACCAAAAACAACAAGATTTTTGGTGGTACCAGGGGAAAAATGCAGCAGAGAAAAATGCTCAACATATGGGAGCATACTTTATAAACAGTCACGCAGCACATTGGGCTATTAGCGGCATTCAGTCTCCTCTTGTTACTCTGTTATTAGATTGCTGATAGCGTGATGGATGGAGCAACCACTGCCAATTATTATCTCATAGTCTCACATGCAGAAGGGAGCCAGCATGTCCTTTTTAAAAGCAGTATGACCAGCTATGGCTATTAAAATGCCAATATTTGAATAAATTCTAGGTAAGCACTTTAGGTTTAAGAAATGCAGTTAGTGTAGGCCCTATTATGCCAAATCTACTTTTCTGAGCTTTTAACCAGGATCGAATGTTGTTTCCGGAGGAGATGTGAGACAGGTGTCTAATCAGACCGTGGGAGCTCCACAAAACAGCTTGTGTTAGATAAATATTGTGTGTTTGATGTAGCAAAACTTGAAATGGTAACTTAAATGTATCCAAGACTGTGAAATGGGCAAAAAAACAATATAGGACCTATACAACCAATGCAAACAATGGAAATTTGGAGCAGAGTGTGATTTCTTGAAAAGTGAAGTGTTTGGCTCTGGAGAAGATCATTGTCTCAGCAAACATGGTTACAGCTAGAAATCAAAAAACAAGTCAGCTCTTTTAGCATACAGTACCTTGCAGTCAGACCTTTTATCCCATGAGAGATGCATGACCAACTGGGTTCCCAAGACTGAGAAGCAGCTTTATCTTAAACTCATCTCCTGTACCGGGGGAATCGGCTAGCGTTGTTTCCTTATTTCTTTCTCCAGCTGATAAGTTTATAATCTATTGCCGGGCGCCCACAGGAAAAACGAGGGCTTCCTCTTCATGCAGCCTTATCAATACTATCTCCCTCCCCTTTGCCACCTACCACACACAAGCATCCTTCCTCCTGGCTGATTTTTTCATATTGAGAAATAACCTGGGCAGCTGCAACCCATCTGCCTAGACTCTGATAACACCAGTCTATTCAGCCATGTCCAGCGATTGGGTTGACCTACGTCCAATTTCAAAAAAAAAAAAAAAACAAGACTTTGAAGAACATCAGAACAACAGAGATAGATGGGGGGCCAGAGAGGAGCACAGAGCTGAACACAAAGGTGAACAGTGATTGGACAGACAGTCGAACAAAAGTGCTCAAAGGGCCAATACTCACAGATTTAATGATGTGCGCAGCCATGTGTCTGACCCATAGGCCAACAAGATGCAATAACATTCCCAGTTTTGATTTACAATATGACCTGTCAAGTCAGTTTGTTACATTTTGACTGCAAACAAGATTGACTAATATATTACATACACAGTATTTATTGAATCTTACTAATCTACCTACTAAGTATTCAAGGCCGTTAAAAAAATACTCATAGGAATTTAGCACCGTAATGTTTTTTCCATTAGTTGTGTTTTCCACTTATGAACTGGACACTTTTCTAGCTATGGACCACAATGGACAGTTAATTACACGGCTGGCACAGAGGATTCACAGACCGACAACCATTCACTCGCACATTCATTTATTAGGGGCAATTAGATTCATCAAGTCACCTAACACATACATGTCTGTGTGAGGCAGTCAGAGTAGCTACGTGGAGATAACACGGGGAGGAGATGCAGACTTCACTCTGTTGAACAAATTGTAGTCTAGACAACATTATGAAATTACTGTTAGGATAATAGGATAATTGGACTTAGATAGTCATTTTTATGCTGACCGTAAGTACTTAATTACGTGTCTCAACCATAACTGGATAGTGTTACTTTCAAGTCTACACTCTTTGATGCTTACAAACAGAGTCTTACATTTTTAATGCACTGTAGTAGGTGTAGCTTAGTGTCAGCTCAGATACTTTTTCATAGAAATAGAAATACAGTACATGTTCAATAAAACATTTTTATCAATAGATTTGGGGGTAAGGTGATAAAGCAGTTTGTGCCTTTCATCAAGGAGGTTGTGGGTTTGATCCTCAGGCTGACCGTTACACTGCATGTCCTCCCCATTTTGTATAATATTATGTACTCCATGCATGTGGAAGATTTTCAAAACCACACACATGGCGATAAAACTGTTTTGGTCCAATAGACAACACACCACAACACACCACAACACACCACAACACACCACAACCTCAACCAAAAACTTTCCCAAGTCAAGCAGGAAATCTTGCAAAACCTCTCAAGATCAAACGTGACTTCAAAGTAAACAGACATGATGGATGACGAGGAGGCATTAACGATAGTTTGTAGACTCTTTATAACCGAGAAAAAAACTATATAAAAAGAAAAAGGCGTTGCTTAAAGGAATGGAGACAGCACGTGGCTCTACTTGCGTCTGCCAGTGTATGTCTGTGTGTCAGCCCTCCAACTACCTGTCCAGAGTGTGTCCCCCTCCATTGTTGTTGGCATAGGTTACAAGCACTGAGAATGATTAGGCTACTAATATAGACCCTTTAAAATGTTCTGGAATGGAAGTGACTGGAGGCAAAAGGGAGTTAACTTTACAAAAAAGTAGGATTTGCAGTGAGGGATAGAATAATTCTTACTTCTGACCATATTAAAAAACTATTGTGGTATTTGTCCAGTTCAAGAATTTTACCACTAATGCTAACTGTATACTATTCTGTACATTAAATAAACGTACAATGTGAGGTACTTTCAATAATTGTTCCTAACCAGGCTCTGACACTACCTACATGTAGCAGAGTGTGTGTCTTTTTCATCTTAACTGACTGCTAATGTATTATGGTCTTGCCTCCAGTTTCCTTCATTCCAGAATTTAGAACTTTCTGTTTACAAAATTTGAAAGGGTCTATTAAGTCTTTCTGCATCCCTATACTTAGTTTTCCAAATGCTGATTCATCTTTATCCTCCATCACACATTGTGCTAATATAAAATGACCCTTTGATTGCGACTTCATGTTTTGTCCCTGTCCCCCTGCTTCCCACCCTCTCTTCAGCCTTCTTCAGCCTGTTCAAGTGCTCTCAGCCGAACTGGCATGGCAAAGCTCTCATTACATTTTGTACAGTAACACAAATGCTGTCTAAAGGGGGGCAGCTGGATGTCTGGATCCCAGTTTCAAAGCTTCAGACACCGAGACTTTTTGACACTGTCATCTTGACATCTATCAATCAAGTCAATGCCATAGTTTCCTCCACATGTGATCTCTAATATGATCCAGATTTGTTTTGATTTGTTAACATGCTAAGATCAGCTCTAGCTAACACAGTGCTGTGCTGGAGAGAAAAGTGGACATTAGATGAGTCATTCTTGGAGCCAGGTAACAATGGCATTATCTTAACTCCTGGCAATCACTCTGATTGCATTATTCACTGCTGAAGAGGAGAGGAGATCCCACTGTTCGAGATTTTTCACAGCTGCTCATTTGAAAGAGGTTGAAGAAGTCAGAGGATGATGCAGGAAGTATGTTAGTGATGATGAAGTGAGAAGTTCAGTGAGAGTAAGGTATACATAAATCAATGGGAGAAAGGGGTGAGCAATATGACATTTTGCCTGGAGCATAACCCAGAAACCTGAAACCTGAACTATGGGCCTTAGGCAGGGTACACCCAGGACAATGACCAGTTAGTCACATTGCTGATAAAACATACACAGACAGACAATCATTCACTCTCACATTCATCAGCTACAGGCAATTTTAGAGTTCTTTAGATGATGGGTAGGCTTAGGAGCTGGAGTATTAGAGAGAACCCACAGTAATATGGGGAAGACACGCAGAAATAGTGTTGGGTTGTGGGAAGTACCATGCTTTTCCCATAAGCTGTAGTTGTCTATGTTGGCTGCTTTTGTTTTAATGGGCTACATGTGAAATGGCATTAAATAATCTTGGATGTTGAAGACAATATGTCATAACATTTTGCCGTATCGCCCATGTAAAAGACTTATGTGTGGCGGCGATGTCAGTATTCCTGGCTCAACTATTGCACTTGATCTGCCTTTATCCAGACAGAGAACATTTTATTTGATGAATTTTCTTTGTGCCCAGGGGTGTTTTATGTTTGCACATTTGTTAACAACTGAGGTGACATCTCCGGTCATATCACCCTCTGGCTTTGGGATTCTTCTGTCATGGGGAATCTCTTTATGTCATTAAGCTCTTGTATTTATGTGGCAAGGATTTCAGATAGGGGCAGGGCGATATGACCAAAAACTTATAGTGCAATGTTTTGTGTTTGACAGTATTTTTTTTCTTTTTGTGTTTAGTGGCAATCTAGTTCTTATTCATAATCATATCAAACAGTCAAGATAAAAAATACAGTCAAATATGGTGGAAATCATACCAAAAAAAGTGACATAATACAAAGTAAAAACTGTATTATCAAACTTAATCAGTATATCACCCAGCCTGACTTTCAGAGCAGAAACCACTGTCATAGGGCCTTAGTTTAGCCTTAGGAGCACACCAGAAGAAACGGCAACTACAGTATCTTTGTGTCATACATCTGTATGCTCTGTCTATTCTGTTTCTCCTTTGTCACATAAAGCAGTGCTAATTTTAGGTCTCCCAATGATCAGCCAGGGTGTAGTCGCACACAATACACATGCCATTAGGCTAGTAACGACAAAGTCACCATGGCAACTGTCATGCTAAAGCCGTTCTTCATCGTTCGTTTCAAAATGGAGAGTGAAAGCTCCTTGGATATGGCATTATGGCTGATTAAACTGTACGCCCAGGGTTTTATTTCCAGTTTGATGATGCCGCAGTCAATTAATTTATGTTTATTAGGCTTTTTTGTGAAGTCTTTTCCACTTTTGTTGTTTTGTTTGTAACTCTTCTTTTCAAGTGACTCTCTCACTCATCATTGTACCTTTAAAGGGTCCTTATTTTACTAACTTTTCTTTTCTGATTTTTACCATGGTATAATAAAACCAAGTCAAGCATGCTTGTGAAATCCATAATGCGAGGCGCTGACCTTCGCTGTACATAGATCAGTGAAGAACCCCCACTTTGATATTGGTTTACTACTATATTGTCGGCTTTGGCTGTAGTAATGAAGTTGGTGTGGCCTGTAGTGGGAAAATAGGTCCTTTTTCTGTGTTTTGGGGGCAAAAAAAAGCAAAAGCTTTCAAAAACTTTTCTATAAATGGTGCTTCTTTATATATAAAGTTGCTCATATAAGTGTCCAAATTTAAGCTTGAAAATGTATAATATGACCCCTTTAAACATTCATCCTCCTAAACCCAATCTATGCAAGGGGCCATTGCTGTGAGATCTTACAACTGCTGCTGACCTTTTGTTGTAGCGCTCATAGATTTGCTCTCATGTTCCTCATCTTAATGTTCGAACCGAGATGTGAGCAGATTTTTTAATGAAGCCATTTAGTCTCTGACCGTCTTGTCTTTGTCTACGTCCTTTCCTGTTCCACAAGGTGACCATTAGCTACATGTCAGTCACTCTCAAGATGGCCGCCTCAGCTTACTCTCACCTTAATTATTCATCTCCAGTTCGAGATGAATAATGTCTGTTATTGATCCACTTGATAAGCAGATAGGTCACCTTTTTCTCTCTCTCTCTCTCTCTCTCTCTCTCTCTGTCTCTCTCTCTTTATCTCTCTCTCTCTCTCTGTCTCTCTCTCTTTATCTCTCTCTCTCTCTCTCTCTCTAACTCTCTATCTCAAAATTCTGTAAAACAACCAAAAAAAAAGTGATCTAAATTGTGTGCCTTTCCTAATAATATATGCCTCAATAAAAAGGTAGCTCTCAGTCTGTCTGCAGACCTCCATGCCTGATACTCTGGCTTTGTGCTGGGCAACAGAGGAGCTATAAAGCTAAAAATAAATAGTTCATGGATGAGGCGGCTGCAAATAGCACCAAGGGAGAATCAATGCTGTGCCCTGGAGCTGCATGGATGAAGGGCTCTACCACTGAGAAACCCAATTAACACACACTGACCTACACTTAAGTGAACACATTTGGGGGAAAAAATTTCCAGTTTTTGAATTTGAAGCTTTAAAAGCCAAGTTACAAGGACATGAACTAAAAATAGTTAAAGAAGTTATGCCTCACTAGTAATTTTTAATGCTGCTAGACCTTGTCCTGGTCAACATGATTACACATGATTGGGTTCTGATTTTATCTTGGTTTAGATCAGGTATAGTCCTGGTTTAGTACTTGTTTTTTATTGTTTAGACCTGGTTTAGACATGATTTTGGTCTGGTTTAGCTTGGTTTAATCTCAATTTAGTCTAGCCTGGTATACCAGCCCCACCTACTTTTTTCAAAAGTGACAGATCTGGTCCCATGCTCATAGCGCATACATGCTGTGTGTATACAAACGTGACTTTCTTGTTTCTTGTTAAGTGTGTGGACATTTTTAGTGTCTGATCAGTTTATTATACATCTATAAACTCCACCCTTGAAATTGAATGCAGTCAACAAGAGACCATACTAACATAGTTGCGAGTCTAATTTAATCCTAATTTAAACTGGGTTTAGTCCTGCTTTAGTCCTGATTTAGACCTGGTTTTAAGACTTGGTTTTATTGCTGGATTTAGATCAGTTTTAGTCCTAACAGGCTCATTTTAGTTTAATAAAATAAAATGTTCTTTTTTCATCCCATGTTGTAAATACTGTGTGTAAATACTGTGTGTAAATACTGTGAGTACAAGTGGACATTGTAACATCAGTGACACTTGGGCACTGTTTGATCAGTTGGACATCCTCCTTCCTCTTTGAGACAAGGGCATCTATCAAAGTTGACATGTTGGTGTGGTCTCAATGAAGCCACCGTGATCACAGATCACGTTGCTGCTCGATGCTGTCAGGAGATAGCTTAGTCCAGCTGATAATGTTGTGACTGTGAATGACATATTTTGGTGTTTATTGATAAGAGCAAGACGCTCATGCCATTGTGTTGTCTCTATATCAAACCAGGTTATGGGATGTTCCCGTTACCTCATTGAAATACCTTGTATTTACATGTACTTGTTTATTAGTTGATATCATTATTAAATAGTCTGCCAGATATGAAGAAAACATAACTATAATTACTGGCCACTTTATTAGGTAAATAAGTCAGGAGCATCAAGCCAATTGATTTTGTCTTGCACATGCTCAAGGCAAGCTTGCTGAAGTTCAAACCAAGCATCAGAATAAAGAGGAAAGGTGATTTGAAAGACTTGCTTGTGGGTGCCAGGTTGGCCATTTTAAGTATTTCACAAAAATGATGATCTGCGGATTTAAAATAAAGAATGATTACATTTCCAGTGTATGACAGTTGTGTGCCTTATTGATGCCATAGCCCATAACCTCTCTTCTCTCTGAACACACAAGATGACAAAATATGAAGTAGGATTGGCTACAGCAGTAGACACATTATACTGTACCACTTTTATGTTGCATTTCATTAGATTAATAACTACACAGAGGTATACACTTTCAAAGTACCAGTACCACATGTATTGGCCTTATAAGGGATGTTCTCTAATGTACTTTCATATTGGCGAAAAGATTGAATTAACATTTTGTTGTATCAGACAATTGCATTATCCAAACAAACAGCTTTAAATATGTATCTATGTCTACCCCAGTCATCTGAATTAGGCCAATGGAATTCAGTTATATATTTACTGACTTTGTGGTGGTATTTGAATGTAAAGGTTTAGTGTGTGCGTCATATAAAGTCATAAGATAACATGGCTATACCCTGGTCACTAGCTCCATATCCAATTAGTATTGCACAGTGCACTCCAGCTCCACTATGTGCTTTTGTTTTCTTTACAAAGTTGTTTTGCTGAGTCAGGGTTGATCATGTTTTTGTTATCACCAGAAGCCAGAACATATAGTGTTTGTGAACTGCCCATCTGTGTCCACTGTCATTTTCTCTTGTTTTTCTTATGGTGACTTGCTGACCCATACAGCTTAGTAATTGCACATTTAAAAGATTAATTAATTCAGCAATTTTACTTAACTTTAAATTCATATTTGCCAGTTACTAAAGAGGTTACATTTGTTAGTTTGCTTGTTGGTTTGTTAGTCCGTTAGCAAGATATATCAAAAAGCATTGATTGAGGGGTTCATGAATCACTGCCAGTGCCTTTGTTATAGATTTTTTTATATACTGTACATATACTGTTCTCAGATATCACAGAGCATTTACCCTTGAAGTGAAAGATGGTCCTGCTCTGGCCAATATCTTTTCCAATGCAGTTCAAAAAGAAAATGTACTATAACATTCCTATCTGATTTTCCACAACTGGTGCTCAAGACCTGAAAAACTAAATAAAATGTGAGTCAGTTACAATACGCTAATAATCTATTCCGTTGATAAGGATCATAACATCACACCTGCTTTACCTCATTGCCTGATTCCATATATATATTTGATATATTTTTACAGCTGTTACCTGGAGGCACAGTGGTTGCCATTAGTGACACTTGTTCTGAAGGCAGAGCTCTCCCCCTCAGTGCTGCTACAGGGGTAGTGTGTGCAGTGTGTGTCTCTTCATGTGTGGCTACCTCACTCGACTTCTGTGTCACCAGTTTGTGTCTTTGTTCCGTCTGGGGTTTATTAGTCAACCTGAGCTGAGTTGTCTGTCTGTCTGCTGCAGAAATATCTTCATGGAAATATTGAGCTGTGTGAAGCATTTGCAAAAGCTTTTATTTCCAAGACTGTGTGGTGGGGTGCACAATGCGATTTTCAATATTGAGCAGATATTCTCATTATTTTCTTTAAGGCAGTCTTTTAACAGACGAAATCAAGTAATATTCTTGTAATTATGCATTTTAAGATTTCAATGAGGCCACTTACTAATCAGGTTTTTTGAATAGTTTACAAAATTTGTCATAGCTTTCAAAAAACTTAAGCCAAGTTTTAGGGATACTGCTTTTTGTATCTATAGTTAACATCTCAGTTAGCAATTAACTGATATAATAAATGCATTTTTGCAGTTGTCATTTTAGGTATTTTGTGGTCTTCTGTTTTCATCCTGTAAAGTTGAAGTATTCCCAAATAAATTCACTTATTATTGCTTTACATCTCTTTCTGTAAAGCCATCTGAGGCAATTATGTTGTAAGAGCTCTACAAATAAATTTGAATCGACTTGCTTACTAACAGCCTGCACTGAGTGTAAAATTGTTACACTAGGGGTTATCTTTTGTGTTTTAGCAAATACCAAGACCTCACTAAAGCAACATTAACCTCACTTTTAAACACAATATTTAGATTTTCTTGTGCTTTTAAGCTCTGATAAAAGCACAAATATTCATTCATTTAATTAAACTAGTTTAACAGCTTAATCATACTACAAGCATAACCCAACCGAGCTCATCATGTCAGAGTGCTCTCACATATCCGGTACATGGAGAGAGGTGTCCCACGACGGCTGCACTAAAACACACAGTGCCATTATCATGTCCTAATTACACCCAGCTCTGAGTCAACCTCTGCGTCTTCTCAGGGGTCCTCTCCTGTGAGCTGGCTTTTTCATTTCACCATATTTCTCACCACTGCTTTATTCTGACATGGTTGTCATCCTTATTTGGCTGAGGAAAGTCCCACTGGGCTTGTTAGATTCTTAACTAGTTCAGACACGTGGAGCACCTCTCTGTTGTATGGATGGTAACTGGTGGAGACAGGCTCATGCACCTGTGTCACGCTGTGGTGGGGTGTAGCAGCTGAGGACAAGGCTGTAGCAATGGCACCTTTGCTTATTCACATGAAGTCACCAACTAAATTACCAAAAGTAAATTACTGATAGTGCATAACGTTTTGAAGTAAGAAGCAAGTGGACATGTTTCCCTCAAAGTTGACGTGTTACAAACAGAAGACTGTTTATGATTTCAGTGATTCTGACAAGGGACAATCTGTGATGGCTAGACAACTGGTTTAGATCATCTGCAGCTCTTGTGGGGTGTTCCTGGTCTGAAGTGCTCAGTGTCCAAATTCCAATGAAGGAACAGTGATAAATGTGGGCAGTGAAGGCTGGCTTGGGTGGTCCAGTCCAACAAATGAGACTCATAGTTTGTTGTGTATTTTTTTATTTATTTTTTATTTCATACAGGGGACAATGCATATTATTAAACATTTCTGTCAATATGCCAGAGTTAGCCAGAAGGCTATTTTTCATCTGTAGCCCATCTGTGTATGTGGCTGCATATAAGGCAGGAGGTCTATACTCAGTCCTCTTTTTTGTGCAGTTTGAACAAGTCATAATACAAAATAAAAAGGTGCATTATGGGAATTGTTGGGTTTCACGTAAAGGAATGTTTTCTAATTACCGTTAGGGTCAATTAATTCATATATTTTCACTTACACAGCTTAATGCAGTACTCATTTGCTAAATTGTTCCTCTAAGGTTTACAGACTGGACCCAAAGTGGCATCAGTGTCTGAATAAATTATAGAAATTGTAAAATATGTTTGTGTAATAAACCGCCAAGAGAAATGTTTTACAAAATCACACAAGACAAGACTGTTGCAGACATACAAGTCACTTCACATTTTTGTTGAGCACATTGTGTCCCATGGGAATCTACACAGCTGACAGCGTTGAATTGCATATTCTGCTAAAATCAAAAATCTTCACAGTCAAATTGCACAGTTTCTGCTCTCACTTTCATCGCCTATATCGGTGGTTGTTAAACTGTGTTAAGGGTATGGTCTCTTTCTGCTGTTACCCAGGAATTATTTGCTGTTCAGTGTTCAGTTCTGTTTAGACCTGGTTTAATTAGCCAAGATTTTGTTTAGTCCTGGTTTGATTCTGGGTTATACTTTGACCTGCTTTGAGTAGTTCTAGTTTAAATATAGCGAGACCTTTTTTAGACTAACACTCTACAGTTTGATAACTACCTTCCTAATGTTCTATCATCTCCAATAAAAGTGAACTACCCTTACAGCCGCAGGAGTGTGATTCTATGTGTGCTCTCTCTTGTTTTGTGGTCCAGGTGGAATCGCGGGACACGTTGAACAGCATTGCTCTCAAGTTTGACACCACGCCCAACGAGCTGGTTCAGCTGAACAAGCTGTTCTCCAGAGCCGTGGTACCCGGCCAGGTGTGAACCGCCGTCTTCACATTATAACTGCACGTCACCTCTTCATACAGCCTGGGCATATGAACATCAGCACAGCTCACTAACCAAAATCTCATAATTATGGCTTCATGATACACTGCATGTGCAAGATCTAAACCACTAAATGCCATAAAAAAGAGTCTATAGTAGAGCTGGGCAATATAATCCAGTACAATGGGACAAAGGTGTTATGTGCAGTGGTAACAGAATCAGATTTGATGCTTATAGGTTAATGTTTTGTTTATAGCCATTGCCCAGCAGTCAATTACATGTATGCATATAAATGACATGCTCAACATACTAACCACTAAAACATGTATTTGGAATTTATATACAGTGTGAATTTATATATAAAATTGTTTACTGCATGTTAATTTTTCACTAAAATTTGCTAACCCACACAGTATCACTAGTCCCACAAAGAGTTGTCATTTTTCTCAAATACCTAGGCTTCTATAGGGAGAATTACAGTTGTATTCTCGCTGGGTCATATTTGATTTATAGGCCACTAAAATATCAAAATAGACAAAATACAATCAACATATCTCCCTAAAACACCCATTTGTGACATTGATAACTGAAAATATTCATTATGATATTTTGTCTTATTTTTTTGGCTTTGAGTTGTTTTTGGAGAAGAGCCATGTTTGCCAGTCCTGTTTGGCAGGCTCTCCCAATCCACAAACAATTCTGAAAATCCAAAAGGAGAATACACTCACATGTTTTCTTATCTAGTTTTAAAATAGGCCAGTTCCTATCCATACCAGGTTATTAAATTATACAAAAAATGTGTCATATTGTCAGTTTTAATGCCTCTGACCTATTTTCTAGTCTATGCTGTACCTTATTGTGCAGGTCTAATTAAGGCTATTAGGTATGTCCCTACAGATTGGCCCAGGCCTTTGTACCTTTGTAGCAGAGTAAATTGCTTGCAAATGAATACAAATATGCTATAGGCTAGTCTACACATATTACACGATAGAGATACTATGCAAATGTTTCAGGCAACTGTTAAGAAATGCATTAAAGTAACAACAAATTATTTGTTATATTTTTTTTACAGTATCTTACCATTTTGACATTAGCCTTTAGCCTTGGTTTGTTCTAGTTAGTAACAATCTTCACTTGGCTCAACAAGCTTGATTTCAACATCACTGAAATTTGGAATTTGCATGAAGAGACAGAAAGATGTGAGCAGCCCATAACCACTGTCCTTTAAAAAAGTATAGAAGTGGACTTTTTAAGGCAGTTAAGTGTGGTCACATGACGCAAATTAGACATTTCTTCCGAACTACAACTTTATATTTAGTAAACTGATTAAAAATTTGTCGTTTACAAGCTATTTTCATAACAGCTTATCTTCAAACCTAAACATTTGCACAGTACTGTAGTCAATCCATCTAGCATTGCAGACACATATGCAGTTAAACATGGCATTATGTTCCCATTACATTTTACTGCTTATTTATTCAACCATCATTCTCATCACTCTCCCTTTTTGTTTACCCTGTCCTGTGGCATGAGTGTGCTAATGTGTTTTATGTTAGTTACCTTACGTGTGTGTGTGTGTGTGTGTGTGTGTCCCTTATCTCTGCCTGAGCATGTGTGAGAGTGTTTGCTCAAAGGCACAGTGTAAATAGGGTTGTGTGTGTTTTCAGGTTCTGTACGTTCCTGATCCCGAGTACGTCTCCAGTGTTGGAAGCTCCCCCTCCCTCAGCCCCATCAGCCCTCTATCTCCCACCTCCTCTGAAGCTGATTTAGACAAAGTCACGGTATGTTCACCACTCATCTGACGCCACACTTTTTCAATTACATAACAATAAATATGAACTAATTATTTCCAAGAATAGTTGTAAAGTGTCATAGTTATATTGAGTAATAGTGTCATATCAGGTATCACATGAATACCACATGATTTTCTGTGAAGTTTTGCTTTTCTCCCTTTGCCTGCGTAGGTTTCTTCCGAGCATTCCGGTTACGCCTGCCTCATACACTCACATGTACAAGTTTTCTTATTAACTATATTAAATTTGCTCTCTCATGTGCATGTAGATAATAAAGATATACATTGGACTGGTGAGTGAGTGGTGACAGAAAAGGAGCACAATCTGAGTACTTTTACAAGTAAACCTAATAACTGTTTTGTAAATGTTTTTGCACCTCCAAGAACGTGCTTAAATCTATCGTGCAGAGCCAGACACACAATTAAACTAATAGCAGTGCAGCCATTGTCTCTTTCACAGCACACCCCACAATAATCTCTGGCCTCGGGCTCACCTGACATTTTTCATTTCATGGTTTCATTGACCATGTTATAAAGTCAACTACCCACACAACAGTAACGCATCTCATAAACTAGTGTAGAGAGTAAAGATAAATCAACACTAAATACTTAATGTTGCAAGTGGTTTTGGAAATGTAAACAATTTCACCACATGTATCTCTGCATTAAGATTACTTTGAATTTTATTTCATGGAGAATAAAGCATTTCATCAAAACTACACTCTAGAAATCAGAATGTTTGTATTATATAGATCCATTACCCAAACCACAAGCTATGCATTAATTGTTCTGTACATTACCTGTGTCTGTCTTAAGGTTGTTTCTAAATAAAGCTACTATTGTGCAAACTCCACATCACTGATCTCTCATGGAAACTACGGTGTCCCATTTTATCTATATAGTTTTCTGCAGTTTTAGATCTTTTATTTGGATACATTCAACCAAGACCAGCAGCCGTCAGTATTTGAGCCACCGTTTCCTTAAGCTGTTATGTGTGTGTCTGCCACATCTGAATGAGACAATCATTACAGGCTCCACGGGAAGCCCAGTGTCCCCTTAAGAAATATGACTGTTTGCTTGTCTCCATGGAAACAGGCGTCTTGATTTTTCAGTTTTTTTCTTGCCACTTTGTAGGAAAATGGATTGTGCTCTCTCGCAGTCGTCATCACTGTCACTTTAGTTGACATCCTTCCAACCACAAAGGCTTGCTCTCTCAGCTTATGCTTATTTTCAACCACAATTTTGCCCAAAGAATCCTTTTTTCATTATTATCATTAATATTTGTGATTTATCTTTTTAGGTCAAGCCTGTGAGATAACTGAGGGTTGCATTTTCAACAGGGGAGAGGGGGTGAAAAAAGAGTTGGTATGTGACTGCAGAGAAATTAAGCCCTTAAAAGTGATGCCGTGTCTGATATTTAGACCAACTAATGAGCAGAAGCAGGCGCCCAAACACAGGCAGCAGACACGGGCGGCAATTATTCCAAGAAGAAGAGAGGAAGTGTGCTTGGAAGACAGAGAGCAAGCACATTACCTCACCATAGTGTCAGGGCTGTATGTTTGTGGAGGCGTGCGTTGCTGTGTGCCTTCGGATGCGCCTGTCTGCTTTAGCTATTTGTGTAGTTGGCAAAAGGCAGGTTGCCATTTGAGTTTTAAAAATCACAAGAAGGACTGTAATAACTGAGATCATCTTTTATTTTGATTACATTTTCTCTGCAGCAGCCTTGGCATCTTGTAATTACAAGCCTATTTTAGTACGCACTATCTATGCCCATCACAACAAGGGTAATATCCAAGTAAATGGCCGTGGGAGGTTTGTAGTAAAAAGCAAGGCAGGGCAGAAATGGGTTGGTAAACTATGAGGAGTAATTATATTAGTGACATAAAAGTGCCTCAGCAGATGTTTCAAAAGCAAATTAGAATGAATCAGATACTATTTTAATGAATGTGAATGTACACTTATGGCCAATTATAGGGAGACCCTGTCATCTTGAAATGGTCTTCTGCAGATCTTCATTGTCTTTTACCATGAACAATGCATTTTGCCTCACAGACTGCCACTCACTGGACACTTTTTATTTTTCAAACCATTATTCTCTAAACCCTGGAGATAGATTGCACGTTACAATACCAGCAGATTCTTCAGAACACCTACCATGAACAGCAATGCCATGTTCAAAACCACCTAAACCACCTTTCTTCTTCATTCTGATGCTTGGTTAGAACATATTGAACATAAATGGCTTATTCCACTGCATTGTGATAGACAAATTAGTTATTTGAACTCAAAACCAGATATATATAATCAACTATCTCTACCTAATAAAGTGGCTAGCGAGTGTACAGTATTTCTAGTCTAAAAGAGACGGAGAAGTTTGTAGCAAAGACAGGGCTAAGGGCCAGATGAGATACTCGGGGTCTGCCTGCTGGCCCGCTGGTATTGGCAGCACAAAGTAACACATCTTGCGGGCATGGATCGCTAGCTGGCTGTCTGGATGTCTGTGTGCGTATTTGAGCGTCTGTGTGTGTGTTTGTGTGTATGTGTTTTTCATGCATGGGCAGCAGGCTGACTTTCTGGCTCAGGACCTCACTGTCATTGGATTATTTGGCAGCCACTAGCTCCCCGGTCATCTGTGCAGGAAGGCGTGTCCTCTTTGTCCTGTCCGAAGCCCTAACGCCTGCTTGTATACACTTAATGCAGTGCACACAGGCCGGGAACTTGCCACCTCTTCACTATTGGCATCTCGCCGGCCTCCCACCCACCTACCTTCTCTTCCTTCCTTCCTGTCTTCCACTGGGGCACAGGCTAAAATTAGACCTTTAGGAAGTAGGACCAGGTTAGCATGTCTGGTAGCACACATGTAGTTCACCAATACAATGCCTTAACTATATCTGAAATTTTGAATAGGTTTGCACTTCAGTCATTTACAGTTGATGTCACAATCTAACCAATCATATGAGGCAACATTAGCCATAACAACCACTGTTACTCCTATATTTCAATTTGACTCTGGTCATGTTTTGTCATAAAAAAGGGGAATTACAATGTGTTTCATCATATTGATTTGCCTGGTAGATTGCTTAAACATACCAATTAATTTGATCACGTATGTTTAGTTTTGCATTTAAAATTGTGAGACTAAATAACTAAGGATTAAGCCATTTTGACTTGATGGTAGACAAGAAATATGTGTGTGAGCAAATAGCCAGACAAAGCAGAGCTGCGAATTAGACCCTGCCCACACATTTTAAGTCTGTGGCTTACCCAGTATCCGCTATGCAAGGCCTTTCAACACCGAGGCAGCTCAACATTTTTGTTCAATTGAAACACTGTCTATTCAAATCAAGGGGTGTCAGACAGAAGCTAAGCTAAAATACACATAAGAACAGCTTGTACTTTGTGACTTCTCACTTCATTCATTTGATGTACCTCCATCATTGTCCACTCCCTCTTGCAGGACACGGACATGCCCACAAGGTGGAGCTGTGGATTGATTTTTGATATGCACCATGTGTCACTTTCAAGGTCAAAGCTTGTTGTTACCTGCTGGCTTCCTCTGAACTCTTTATTATTTTATACAAACATATATAGGTGTAATATCCCTGACAGTTGAGAATAATGTAATATGTATAATAATCTAATCTAATAATGTCAAAACTGTATCATCTTAATGCAAACAACAGGGGCATGTTTTATTCATGTGTCCCCAGGCCTGGGTGGAAACTACACCAAGGTTAGCAGCAGAAGCAGTGTACATCGTCTTGTCCTGAAATGTGAATAGAGAGAAATATTGGTTGGAAGCTAAAATAATATTGATTTCTGTAGCCCAACCAGAGCTTTGATAGAACACTCTTAGTCCCACCATCAGTGTCCCAGTCTCTGTAGCCTCACTGTGGACTGCTTTAGATGCAACTATTCTGCATCTATTTGCACCTTTGAGGCAGGTGATGTGGTGGCCTTATTTTGCCTTTTCAGATTTTCATGCTGAAATCTGTTTTTCTCAACTGAATGTGAAAGATATCTAGATCTGCTTGACCTTTTTTTACAGTGTAGTTGAAATTTAATAATTTTCTTGAACCTATTCCTGTGGGAGTTGACTGAAGCCTGGTCCCAGTACCTTTGGGCCTTAGGCAGGGTACATCCTGGACAACCTACAGTTAGTTGAGGCACAGACAGACAGACAACCATTCACTCTCACATTCATTCTCAGGTGGAAATTTGTAACACCTCCCAGTTACAACAAAGATTTTCAAGTTGGCCTTTTAATTAGAGTTGATCATTTGAAACTAATAGATTAATTTATTTTTAGAGCAACAGTTAAAGCAAGTTTAACTATACAAATTTTACAGTGTACAATCCAGTTACCACTCCTGACCCCTCGTCCCCTCGTCACCTCGTCCCCTCGTCCCCTCATCCCCTCGTCAGCCTCCTTCTCTCTGCCTAAACAACGGTTACTCAGGCTACGACAGTGTGTGAGTGGCGGTTCTTTCATCTCTAAATGTCTGAGCAGCAGCCCTCGACAGTGCTGCTCTATGCTCTTTCCCTCCCTTTGATCTCATGCGTTAAAAATACTTCATCAAAAATTCTGGTCATTTCAGGACAACTTAGAAAAGGTCAGGTTAGAGCTAGTTAAGTTAAAGCCGATCAATGCAAATAACATTACAATATAAGCAGTATTTTTGTTTTTATTAAATTCTACTTTTATGTTTTTATTATGTGGGGTTCCGGAGGTTTTAGGGATAACAACCCTGTGTTTCTACGGGTTTTTCTACCAGACATGTCAACAATAACAGCTTTGTTGAAATTATATATTGTAGTTTTTGTGCTGTGAATATGCAGTCAGCCAATTTGCTGCGTGTCTCCTCTAATTAGATAAAGTGGTGAGTGTAAAATGCATTCACTATTTGTGGCAAAACATGGAAACAAGGACAGCCATGTTACTGATTTAAATACAGTCCTTTTATTATGACGCAGTATATTAGTCAACAATAAAGTCTTGGGAGCTGTTTAGGTGAAGTTTAAATCTGGACTTAATAAGGAGCCAGCTGAGTTTAGACCCATCTTCAAGATCTACTTACTTCAGCTGCACCTCAGAAAATATTGTCTGCCCCAGAGCCATTTGCTGGACAAACACTGCTCGTATATTAAAGAATTTTAGGAGCGCAAAAAAAGGACCGGCCCAGAAAATCAATATTCCCTTTAAAAAATAAGAGTGAAGAGGCTCTGGCTGAGTTATGCTACCTCCACAGACGAAAGCGTATTGATGTGAGAACTGCATGTATACACTACAATAGGGACCACACTGTACATAATTATATCGTTTTTTTATTGAACTTCCTTTTGCTTCACTGCACTGGAGAGAGTTACAAAGTATGGAGAAGCACAGAGGGAATAAAATAAATAAGGAACAAATAAAGAGCATTTGTGGGTACCATTTCAAAATAACATACAATCAGGTTTAGTATTCAAGCATATGAGCGCCTCATCCTCTCCATATGCTGAATAAGAAAAGGGAGACTTGACCAATAATGGCTGTCAATCACATTATACTATTGAGCTCTATTTGTTAATTAATTCAATTAAATTTTATTTGTATAGTCCTATATCACAACAAAGTTACCTCAGAGGGCTTCACAGAAAGAGATGTATGTAAACAATAAACACGGTCATTGCAAACAATAAAAAAGTTAATAGACAATCAATAAACACTCAAACAACAGGACTGTCCCAGGACATCCCCTGTCCTTAGACCCTCCATCGCAGTCAGGAACAGCTCCAAAAAAAACATTTATAGGAAAAAGAGAAACCTTAGGGAGAACCACATGATAGAGGGATCCACTCCCAGGATGGACAGGCTATAGATGTGTCCAGGACTGATGGATGAGGTCCTTGTGCTTAGAGAGCTCAATATGTGTGTGTGGATGCAGCAGGTTTTGGGGGACAGCCAAGTGAATGAGGAGATAGTAGAAGGGGGCTTCCAGATGAATGAAGAAATGCAGGTTTGTTTGGGGGTGGGGGGATAATTAGTCTAAGCAATAACTTGCATTAAGTTTAAAAGTTGTATGAGCAGTATTTTACAGTGCGTCTATATTAGGACCATAAAACCTTACCTGACATTACTTGGATGTGAATTGAACTTTGGCCAGCCTTGTGCAATGGCAATATAAGTGTCTCAGATCTGGTTAATTCCTATTAAATTGGAAAAGGATTGTTGTAAACTGTAAGTTCGGTTATATGTTTTGAGCCCATTGAGCTCACCACGCCTAGCAGCATAATATAACAACTCCTCAATGTTCAAATACAACACAACATAGAAAAAGAAGAGCAATTGCGTCAGTACTAGTATGACACATGATAAAATTGCAGTGAATGCCAAAAGCAGCATGTAACAGGAAGAATACACAGCACATATTCTGTAATGAAAATTTCATTTACTTAAACTCATCTCACCTACACACAGTACTTAACCACTGTGAGCAAGACGATGACTCACTCAAGGTATTTTACTATATATTCAGGTATTCAAGTCTGCCAGTCTATGTTCATCCTAAAAAACTGAATGTATGCACCTGTGCCCTGCTAACACCTGTCCCACTCACAACTGGGACGAACCGAGCAGCTGCAGGCGTCAAAACATGTCCTCCATAAACATCACTGCATATTCCCTGTCATTACATTTGTCAGATCTGAAGAGGAGTTGTGATGTGTTGGTAACAAAATGACAGCCATCACACGTCCCACACTGTACACGAGAAAAAGCTGTGTCACTGTTATTTAGATCAAAAGAGATGGTTGCTTATGAAACACAGAGATTACTTTCTTTATAAAGCAGATTATAGCAACAAATATCAGCCTTATCATAATAGATTAACTGTAGGTGATATGCAGTAGCTTTCTTCCATTGCCCAAAGACATCCATACATTAGGAGAACTGGTGACTCTTAAATGCCCTAGTGAATGAAAGTGAGAGTGAATGGTTGCTTGTTTGTGTTTGAGTTGAGTTGGTCATTGACAAAGCTGCTGAAGTCACCAGTGAGTGTATTTGGACTATTGTGTGGGACTGTTATATATGAATGCCCTCTTTGGTTTGAGTATGATTTGAATTGTTGTAAATAATCAAATGAAAAACCCAACTCTAGACTAACTTTACATTAAAAAACATTCAAACACCTACTTAGCTAGATCCGCAAGAGTACAGTACAGGACCCTAGCAATATTTCAATACTAGTTCAGTGTGATGAAGATGTACTCGATAAAGGAAAAATATCTGTACATTTTTGGTGAACTATCCAGCCCCCAGCAAGACCTCGACCTATGTTTGGCAAAGCATTTTATATCCATTCGCTTTATGATCACTCCAAAGATACTCCCTTTTCAACAATAACATTTTAGGTTATTGTTTTAGAGTCTTGTTTTGGCTGGAGCAGCCCCCTCATGCTGCCCGGCTGGTTGTGTCTGGGCTGTATGTGTGGGTCAGGCGCTGCAGGCTGAGTGTGGCGGGTGATCTAAGACTGTGAAGGAGGCGGAGGTCAGGAGGCCACAGACAGTTGAATAGAACAGATATTCACTCTATTCTGCGGTACAAGCGCTACACTGGTTTTGGCTCCAGCTGTGCCCCCCTTCCTCATAAGGAAACTTCTTATGGGATGGGCTAAGGGAAATTGATGAGTTAGCTCTGTGATACCATTAACATTATCATTTTATTTTTGATCTATTGGGCATTTACTGGAAATGGCAATTTGTCACATGGCAAAATGCATGTTGCAAATTAGACTAATCCTAAATCTCTTAGTCCCATATTAAGTTGAAGCCTATTCCAGTAACCATGGGTGTGAAGTGGGATATAGAATTGACAATAGCATGTTTGTCAAATGCAATGTTTGTTATTGAATTTTGAAAATTACAGAAATGGGTTGAAATTGTCAACTTTTTGTTATGGGGGGTGGAGAGAACCCACAGTAACACAGGGAGAATGTGCAAACTCCAGAATAACTTACTGTATTTGTACCACTTAATGATTATTAAGAACATCCCACTTTAGCTACTAGCATCACGGCTAAACAGGGATATTTTTAAATGGATTGTTACATTTTTTTCCATCATGAACTAAAAACTACCAGACAGGAAGAACTGCTGAAATAACCTGCATTCAATGGATGCTTTTTGTAGCTCCCACACATTTCTCTTTGTCCTCTCTCACAGTTGCTCAGACATAACACCACCAAGACCACCAAGCATCTTTCCAGCTCAGCACACACACCATCTGTGCCACATCACACTACTGTTATAACATGGAAATGAAGAAGATGTAACAAAATTGCATATTAGTGTAAATCATCTGCAGCCAAGAGAACATTCCTGTCAATCATATAACATCTTCATTATGTCAAGACAAGGTTATGTTTTTGCCCATTGGTTTGATGGCTTGTTGGTTGGCTAGCAAAAAATAAACGGTCAATGTGTAGCATTGCCAAAAAAAAGGGATGTCACAGCTGCCAGATAAGTCGTTTTCCCATAATAGTTTTTTGATGTGACCGTTTTGTGCAGCAATTGTGGCTCAATGAACATAGCATTGGTTCTCAGTGATCCTTGCGGCAGTGGCGCAGTGGGGTAGGCGCTCGCCCCTCGACCAGAGGGTTGGTGGTTCGAGCCCCCGTCCAAGCGCACACTGTCGTTGTGTCCCTGGGCAAGACACTTAACCCACATTGCCTATGAATGAATGTGGTTGTGTGTTCGGTGGTGTTCGGTGGTGTTCGGTGGTGTTCGGTGGTGTTCGGTGGTGTTCGGTGGTGGCCGGTGGTGGTCGGTGGGGGTCGGAGGGGCCGTAGGCGCAAACTGGCAGCCACGCTTCCGTCAGTGTGCCCCAGGGCAGCTGTGGGTACATAAGTAGCTAACCATCATCAGGTGTGACCGTGGAGTGAATGAATAATACAAATATGTAAAAGCGTCTTTGAGTAGTTGTGAAAAGCGCTATATAAAATTGATGAATTATTATTATTATTAAATTGCCCCTGTTTGAGAGTGAAAGTCTGTCTGTGTATGTCTAACTAACTAAGCCCTTAGTTGCACCAGACGCTCGTATACTCTACGCAGAATAAAATAGGCTATATGTCACACTCATATCCTCACAGACACTGTTCATGAGGATCTCAGTCCTTTACCAGCCCCCAACCCCAGGCTGTTACTGTATATAAACTGAAAGCTGAAAATGCTTTTTTACACAGATAGGCAAAGAAACCCCACCTGTGGCAATATGTATAAAATAATAAATTAATAAATATAACAACATAAAAAACAGGGATTGAATAATTCTGTATCCACAATTAGGAGACTGACTTCTGAGATCTGAGAGTTTACTTTAGCAGGGGGCTCACATTTATCAGCATGTTAATCGTTACCACCATGCGTGCAAACCAGCGTCGCACAAGGGCCTATAAAGAGGGTAGGGCTTCACTCCTGGAGGTAAAATGCCTTTATAGCTCAGTTAGGTGCGGTTGCTATAGAAATGGTGCTGTACGGGGGAGAAATCTACCCTGGGGCTAAGTCAAGGTAAAGTTAAGGGGGCCATATTATGTCTTTTTTAAGCTTTCTGGATATTTTAGGACACTTCTAGATTAGCATTTCACATTTTAGAACTTACAAACAAAACCAAAAATATTTAGTTTTAAGTTTTTGGCTCCTTGGAAAGTCTCAGCATACAAGATTACTAAAACATGTGAATGAATACCAAATACAACTCCAGGTCTGTTTTTGATGAGTAAACATTATAGTGTGATAGTAAGCTTTGATCATTTCAGTGAGCATAATAGGGTCCCATAAATGTGTTTTTAACTCAACGTTATCAAGGCCACTTTCCATGACGCAACTCTTCATTCATTATCATATCAGTCAAGTCTATCAGAAAACATCCTGAAATCTTTCTCACCATCTCCCTCACATCATCACTATTTCTCTCAGTTCCTGCCCCTCGACTTATAGCTAGTGAAAGATATGGAGAAGGAAGGGTAAGCGAAAGCCACATATGAATCCCAATAGGGAGTAATTATAAGCTTAAAGTCCCCTAATGCCTTTTTGAGGACAGCTCTGATTTGAGCCCGTCTGTCCCTTTTGACTCAATGTTCACTTGTTTTGAATCTATAAATATATCATAATAAATCTATAAAAATACGATGTATATAGTTATAGTTTAGATCAGGGGTGTCCAAACTTTTTTTACTGAGGGCCACATTATCAAAAAAATCATTTCCCGCCGGTTCTGTTTTCTGGACTCATATGTTCAACGGGTTTTTTTCACTCCATATTATAACCACACAGATAAGTTGAAAATTCCTTGTACACATTGCATGCTTTCATTTAGTTGGATTATGTAGAGTCACATGCAGTACATGGACAATTTGAGTCAATTGAGCGGTAAGCCTGGGGGCCACAAAAAATTGCTCTACGGGCCGCATTTGGCCCCCGGGCCTTAGATTGGACACCCTTGGTTTAGATATATTAAACTTAATTTTCATTTTATTTTGATACATTGAGCTTATTTATTGGGCTATACTAGCAAGGGAAATGTTGTGAAATTGTTATCAAGATGTCATTGCTGCTAAATCTAGAAGTGGCATTGATCTGGTTAGCTCATTTTAGATAAGCAATAGGCGTACTTGGTGTATGGTTAGGCTGAATTATTTTTGTCTATCATAACAACACAACCCATAACAAACCAATAAACCAACAATTATAAAAAACATTTACCCTCCTTCAGATAATATTATCATCTCATTAATTCGCCAGTATTACCACCTATTTGTCTTTCCCCACACAAACTTACATGTCAGGGTTGAAAATGACATCATCTCTTTTTTTCTCTAGATATATAGTATGTGAATGTTGTGGCCTTTATCTGCTTTAGTGCAATAGAAAACACAACAATTGTCCACCTATAATGTCCATATACAGTAGCCTATATACCTATATACATGTAGTTTCCTCCATCCCCATAGGACTGCTGTCAAACAAGGCAGCTCTGTCTTCGCCTAGTTCCTTTCCACACGGGCCGGGTCCTGCTTTGAAGTCCCATTTCCAACACTCTGATTTGTGGGTTAACCGGGTCCTCCTTCCCTAGCCTCTGAACCCACAGAACATGGGGACACAGTGGGAGTTCCCTGACTTGGAAACTTATTGAGAGGGGGTGCATTTTGGGTCAGACCACCGTAGAGTTTTGGGGAGACCCACGGCATCCCCCCCTTACTCGCTCAGTTCCCACCGCTCCCAACACGGTGCGCACATGTTAAAAAGGTCAGGCCTTGATAGACAACAGAGCACCGGCAATTACGCTGCTATTTCTCAGTGGCTGGAAGTCCCCATTTTTCCCCTTTTTTTTCGAAAAGAGATTGAATGTTTTTCTTTAGTTCTTAGAGTATAAAGAGGCAGTGTTTCAAAGCGCCGGGGACAAGGGAATAGGGAGCAGCATGTAAAGACTTGTGCCTGGAGTGCTTCTCGTCAGTCTGTCTATCCATTGGTGCAAACGGAGAATGTACTGTAGATGAAAGAGTGCAGGTGTGTAGGAGCATTCTCACAAGTTATACTGACAATGCATAAGTGATTTTTGTACCTAAGTTAATGGGGTCTTTCTAGGATTTGTCTGCAACAGGCTTGTGCTTAAAGGAAGCTACAGCTGGAAGAAAAAGCACGATCTAAAGGATTTTCACACATAACCATCGCCTGGGATAAAAGTCCAAAAAAGGGAGAGGGAGAAAATATTCAGTGAGTGGCAATTAAAGAAACAACAACTGCCAGACTGGTTTGAGGCAACAGAACGTTAACAGTAACCACTTACGTTAAAAGAAGAACCATCTGTGAACGCGCAACAAGCTCCTGTAACCAACCTAATAAATTGGCCAGTGAGTCAGTTGTGATGTAAAGAGACAAAAACGAATATCAAACAAAATTCGCACATGTACTTTGGAGGACTAGGCACTCTGGAAATAGCTAACAAAGCCCAACCACATTTACACAGATCTGGAGAACACATAAGGAGGAAGTTGTCCCTTAACAAGAGCAGAGGTACGCTTTAATGCATGCGTCGGTCCAGCTGCAGTTGGTCCATTTATGTGTGCATTTAGTATAACTTCAGATCCCCAAAACTGGACTTCACTATACAGTCGAGGCCTATGAACCGACATTTGGGCATTGTGCCTGGTAAATATTCACCTATAGCCCTCCCTTCTTTAAAGGATAAGGAGTCCAGAAGAGTCAGAGCAATACATTCAGGTTGCTGTATATGTTTTAGAGAGATGAGAGTCCTGTAAATGACTGCCAGTAATCAAGCCTATAAAAGAGCAGCTGCCATAGGATCAGTTCAAAGTGTGGCTGGCTGCTGTACTTGGCCCCTGTTCACTGCTCAATATTCAGGTGAACTATGTAGAACTGAGGCAAGAGTTTTGTAGTAGCTATTTTGGCCATATTTAATATTTAGATTCAGTTTGGAAATGGGCTTTTGTTCCATGTCTAAAATAATGTTAAACAAGGATATTCTTGGGGCGTTGTGGGTTCGAATCCGGCTCACTACAGCTTGCCGAAAAGAAAAAAAAATTGGGTTAAATTTTCCAGGCTACAAATTCATATCCATAAATAATGTATGAACATGAAAAATCCATTGACATTAGTATTTATTTCTATATGTCTATTAGGTTGGGTTAAGCTATGGGCACCTAAAGGAGATTACTGAACAGCATGCACTTGGCGGGCCTATGGTATGGTCAGTCAGTGGTAAGCAGGAGAGGCAGCAAGTATAGCCCAAATGTGGTATGGACACTGGTGCATTTGTAGTGGTTATTTGAGGTAAAATTGTCTTAACCTTATCACCTTTAAGCTGCTATAGTTTGTGTTGTAGGTTGCCCAGGATATGCACTCTGCTCTGGATAAGTCCAATGCATGTCACTACCAGCCGCTGGAATGTACCTTTGCTCCCGATTCACTCACCGACCATAAAACCGTTTCTATTAGGCCCAATTACAAGACAGGGGCACGTATCAAATAACATGAATGACATCAAGAGACAAGCCACTAATGGTATCAGCTTTGTCATTATGGCCGCTGATTAGCTAGTTAGGCCTTTAGTTGGTGAGCCCTCATGCTAGCCTGAGGAGAGGGGAGGAACCCCGGCAGTAGTCTACAAAGGGCACTTGTATCTCTGACTCATGATATGGCTGAGTGGTGTTTAGAGAGTGAAAAGATTGTTTCTTTGTTGTAAGGCAGTCCCAATTTTTTGGAGTAATCAGAGTAGCTATGTAACGAGTGTATTGGGTTTCCATCGACAGCTCTTCTATCTTTTTATAGCTGTTTCGGGCCACGGCAAGCGTACGTTTCTTTGCTTTGGTTACAGGGGCCTTGGTTGAGCGGCACGGGACCAAATTATGATAAAAGGTCTTTTATAATGGAGGACCCTGGGACATGATTAAACAAATAGAGATTTTATGAAATTAGCTATTAATACAGATATAATAATAATAATAATATATAGGTTTTTTATAGCGTTTTATTAGGACACTCAAAGACGATTTATATATTTGTATTATTCATTTACTCCAGTCACACCTGGTGGTGGTAAGCTACTATGTAGCCACAGCTGCCCTGGGGCACACTGACGGAAGCGTGGCTGCCAGTTTGCGCCTACGGCCCCTCCAACCACCACCAAACACCAATCACACAACCACA
>JAVQKC010020546.1:0-10586 GCA_036025475.1 Philypnodon macrostomus | reverse complement strand
ATATTTTATGTTGGGTACACTGTGGAGAATCACTGTACCAAGTTTCATTGCTCTCTGCCAAAGTAAGTGTGTCCAGGATCCCATAGGGGTCATAAACATGGGGGCGCTGTAGAGGCATTCTTTATTTGACCTCTGTAATGTGCCTATGTACATGAAGTATACAATTGCCCGGATCACTGTGACAAAATTCACGCGATTTCGTTTATGTTCAGCAGGATTATTGGCTGAACGTAATGATGTATATATGCTATCTTTAAAAATGCATTAGCATAGCCACACCCCAGACGTCCAGTGGACCTCCAGGTTTACAATGGAACACAGAAACTTGTCAGAAAAGCAGATGAGGTTCACTCCTCTCAGTGTCACGTTCCCCTGGCGGTCTCAAGGCCTGGCGAGGGCCATTATTCCCACTTGCGGCTTTAATATAGACGTTTATTTATTTTTTTTACTTTTTCTTATTTTAGGAAACGCATTGACTTATTTAGTAACTTAATTATTCTGAATTATAAAATACCACTGACTCCCCACCATGCTGTTATTTGCTCACTGCAGCAGGGTTCTTTGAGTCACGTTTGAGTTTGAAGTTTTGTTTATTGGTCTATTGGGGTTTGGTGCAACTTTCCCACATTGAGGTGATCAGTCTGTGACTGTCTGCCTCTGTTTGTGTCTCCTCAAAGAAACCTAATCTTCACATGATTATAGACTGTCTGTGTTTTGACATTACCTCAATGAGACACAGTGTGAGAGCCACAATGCTGACTACACTTGACAGTCTCAACAACAAGTCATGTTTTCAGTGCTTTAAACCATATTATAGAGCTTTTGCATTTGACAGAATTAATCAACATAAACATAAACAGCAGTATATATAGTATTGTTGTGCAAAGTCAGAAAAAATTGATTGAGTATTCTACAAAATGAAGAAGCAGTTCCTAAATGGTGGTTTGGACCATTGTTTAAATTTTACACCACTTTTCTAGACACTGAATCAGTTCAAGTCACACACACTGGTGCCTGTGTAGCCACAGTTGACCGGGGGACAGACCAACCCAACAGCCTCTCCGACCATCAATAAACCACAATCACACTAACGCATTCATACATGAAATGTAATTATATTGGAGAAATGGTGACATTATGGAATCACCCACAGATCCTACGTGTGAACGTGAGAACACAAAAAACGTATTCCCGGATCATTTTCAAATTTGACACACATGTACATATCATAAAGACGCAGAGCTGCATTGATTTTGGTACTTCTACAATTAATATGAATTAATTAATAACTCAACGGGTTTTTGCCGGATCTTTTTCAACTTTTCTGGTCAGTTACATATCACGAAGACACTGAACTGGATTAGTTTGGTACTTCTATAATAAGCAATAATTAATTCATAAACTAATTAATGCCCTGAAGCACTTTTATTGAGCCTGCTGAACATAAACACAATCTCATGAATTTTGTCACATTGATCTGGGCTAGTGTATATTTAATGTACATAGGCAAATTACAGAGATCGACTAAAGAATGCCCCCATGTTTATGACCCCTATGGGACTCTGGAACACTTACTTTGGCAGAGAGCAATGAAACTTGATACAGTGATTCAGGTAAAAGGAAAGTCAGGTATATCTGACAGCCTCTAATTTGCACATACTAGGCCCTGAACACATCTGACCAATATGATGGCAGTTACCTCAATAGCGCCCCCTATAGATTGAGAGACTTTACAAAATTTGGCAAAAACATCCTTCACAAACATCCAGACACATTTTTAAAAAAGTCAAATAGACCCTTAATTCACATATTTGTCATGGTTCGGGCAATGCCTCTTAATTGCTCGTTAACCATATGAAAACTCTAATCACACAATATCTGATTAAGTTGGCGGTTGTTGCCCTATAGCATTTGGAGCAGACGTATGAGGTTGTTTCGCCGATATACACCTTGCTTGCTTGGGCCTAGTTTTCAATTTAATGCAATGTAAGTTAATTAAGAAGAATACATGTGATTGTGTAATATAGGGCTAAAAGGCCCACAGTCAGAGAACCATTATTATATAGAGAAAGTATAAATAACAACAAAAGCAGTCTCTCACAGTGATTTCACTCAGTAATTCACTCTTAAGTGATGTTTACCCATGTTGGGTATTTTATGCTCCACTATCATAATGATAGGTTTTATATACACCATGAAAGCAGCCATTATCTCTGGATCCAAAACCAACGTATTGTCCTTGTTCTAAATAGCAGCCTTGAGATCGAGTCTAGAGAACAATGCGACAAAACAATAGAGAAGCTATTGTTGTGAATAAAATATGTCCTTTTGTCAACTATAAAAAATTCAAATTTTTAAAATGACTGATGATGAAATTTTCCCTATCACCATTTTTTTTAATTATAAGCCACATGTTTGTTTTCAAATCTTTAATTGAATATAGTATATGAGCTTCAAACATAATGGGAATGACATAAATAGCTTTATGGTCTTTATTGTATGGTCAGCCCATCTCTTTAGACTTGGCTGCATGTCAGGATATCATTTCAGATGAGCTCTTCCATAAAAACATTTGACAAGACAATTATCCTTTTATGGTTTGACAAATGGATGGTTAAAGCCTTCAATGTAACTGATGTGTGTGTTAGCTTACCAATGCAAAATGCAGTTTAATTTAAATTTAAAAACTGTCATTATTAATATTTAGATCAGTAACTAAACATATAGAGTGGACTAAATATAGTGGTAGTAAGAATAACCACAAAGCAATTCGCTGTGACTTTTTAGCAGTGGTCTGAGTTTATTCATTTAAACAGTCTGTCTGGCAACGAGCCATTCTCTCACAGAGAGGGTCGTGCATCCAGGTCAAAGAGGAGACTTATGGCCTTATAAGATCAGAGCTGATTTGGAGTAAACAAGAGCTACCTACAAACTCAGCAGCTCATTGGTAAATTGATAGCTAGACACTGCACAGAGGTATAAGTAAAGTAACCATAACCAACTTCTACTCTTACCCTAATATAATTATACTTATGTCACTTCAATTTTACTAGAAGTAAAAAGTAGTATCTGAATACTCAAGTAGCTCAATGACTCATGTAAATATACTCTACAAAAAATGCACACTAAACTAAAAAATAAATTTAAATATCATGTACTTATTATTTAAGATAAAATAAAATAATAATAAAAACTACAACTAGAAGTTATTAAAGTACATGGAACCACCCACTCCTGTTCTTCAAATCTATCCTCACTGTTTCTGGAAGTGTCTGTATCTTGATCCCAGGTTGTCGTTTGGCCAGAGCCAAAAGTAACAGGATGCCTCTATCACTCTCACACCCTGGCTAAAATGGGACGTCCAAATCATCATCCTATGCTAACCAAGATTACGAATAACCATTTAGCAGTGGGATGATGACACGATTTATTTCTCCAGCCTTCCCAAATACTGGGTTGGGCCCAAAGATTTTAATGGGTCACCCAAAAAGTTGGGTCACTCTAGTTCTCATTGCTGTGTCTATAAAAACAACTATAAAAGTGAAAAAAAAAACTAAAAATCATTCAAATTAACTGAAACACAAATAAATAAATAAACTTAAATCTAATAATATGGTTAGACGACGGTGAAGGTTGTCATTCATCCAGGTAGAGGTCATTCTGAAAGTTGAAAAAGGGCATCTGGACAAGGTTTTGATTGTTGATTGTTTTCAACAATCAAAACCTTGTCCAGATGCCCCTTAGTCAAAATTTGAGTCCTCTGAAAAAGGTTTGAGAAACACTAGTTTAAACTATAAGCAATCGATGGATTTTCACTCATTTGTAGTTTTCAGGGAAATTTGATGAACATTAACTTGGAATGGGAAAGAAATTCCTAGAACCAAACTAATCAATTGTTTTCTGGTCATATAAAATTTGATGATCTACTACCATATATAAAAGCATCAAAACACAATGTAAGGTCCTCTGATGAACATGGTGTGTATTCTGTATTCAATTCACAAAATCTTGTAAAAAACATGTTTACATTTGGCAGTTTGTTGTTTTGGGATTACTTCACAGCTGTTTAGAAACTCCATGACAATGCTTTTCAGTAACGACCTGATATGATGACCCTGGGCTGATATCAGTGAGATTTCCAATCAGCACTGATGACTGTGAAACAGCCAGTGCCTAAACACATAATCCAAGAAAATACTGTGTGCCTAGATACACGAGTAATGGAAATTGTTGAAGCCAAAGTCTATTAGTGTTTGATTGAGTAAGGTCTATGACATATCCAGGGCACATCAGTAACTTCTCCCAATAGCCTCCCCCTCCCATTGATTTTCTATGATGGAGCGGCTGAGCAGCTGCAGACTGGGGTGAGGTCAGACCACTATTATACGTCCAGTGGATTCACTTTGGGAAACTGTAGTTATTACATTTAGGAACTGATAGAGTAAAATAAGTGTCATCATCTGGAAAGCTCTGGTGCATTTAAAGGCATCTTTGTGTGGCCTCATACCTATCCAAGACATGTACTCTAACATATTGATGGGGTCCATAACAATATAACAATGGCCTATTCTGGGAGTAATTGCGTCACATAAGGCCTCTTTGATCACTGTCATCCCTTTGATCAATCTTTCCATTCCTTGTTATCAGAGCTACATAGATTCTTCTTACTGCACAGGTTACAGGGGGAGTATAGTGAGTTGGCTAAATATTTTTCAATAAAATATAAATAAATAAAAATATAAATCTGTGTCACCATTGTCCAGTGCATACCACCTAAGGACCTCAGTAACAGGAATTAAACAGGATCCTACAGTGAAAGCAGTTCAAAACTAATGTATTAAAAGACACTTTATGAAAGTTTTGTGGGCCGCAGGTTAGCTCAGTCGGTATAGTGTTCAGCACATATTCAGTGTGTATAATGCTCACACACACGTTGTGGGTTTGAATCCAACACACCACAGTTTGCTGAATGTCTCTCCCCGCTCTTCACCCTGATTTCCTGTCACCTAACTGTCAGTGAAGTCCCAAAATTCTCCATATGTCATACCACACAGTCACCGATATTGTTTTTAAATCAAAACCTTGGAGTATCATCCATTTGCAGTGCAGGTAAACAGGCTGCGACCCTACCTGTGGTTACTGAAGAAAGAAACCATTGTTATATACATCATTCATCTGTAGAAGAGTCTATCATGGGAGCGCCATCAGATATGCCATAACACAGACTTTATGATGTTTAGTCAAGAGGAGCAGTAATGACTTCACACACACTGCACCCAGTCCACTGTTACAGTCAGTGTACAGCAACAACATGACCTCTCTTTGACCACCAAGTAAAGACACACATTAGAAAAATGTCAAATGTATTGCTTTGGTATGTGTGGGGAATTTCAGTCATCCAGGTCATAACAGTCAAGTAAACATCTTATTTCATGATTAGTTTATACGTTTTATGGCCTAACTGTATATAGGACTTGTAAAACCTAAAATAACAAAGTTCATTCCAGCTGGTCGGGGTGGCCACACATCATTACTCATATTTTTGCTTTTTCCCACTATAGAGGCTCTTATAATGTAACTCTCTCTATTTAAGTAGGCTTGGCGCTGGCAAAAAGTGTCTCTGAAGTGTTTGGCTTCTTGTGGGAGAATAGAACACTACTATACATGCTATACTAGATCCCACAACCAGTATTTTGGCACACAGGCTTCAGTTTGACAATAGTTTCTTGATAAAAGGATATGTTTAACCTGAAATCTTTTTACACCCATTTCACAGAAGAACTGTTACACAATGATCCAACGATCACAACAGTGGATGGGCAGTGCTTCTTAAACACACGGAGGTTTGGTTGCACAAGATTCTGAAAAACTTGCTGTTACTAATTAAATACAACGCTTTAAGTCTTACAGACGATCACTTAACATCAACCAACTCAGAAAAACACTACTCAGTTCAGATATGTATGTATGTATGTATGTATGTAGGCTTGTATGTATGTGTGTATGTATGTATGTATGTATGTATGTATGTGTGTATGTATGTATGTATGTATGTATGTATGTATGTGTGTATGTATGTATGTATGTAGGTTTGTATGTATGTATGTAGGTTTGTATGTATGTAGGTTTGTATGTATGTATGTTTGTTTGTATGTATGTATGTTTGTATCTATGTTTGTATGTATGTATGTTTGTATGTATGTATGTTTGTATCTATGTTTGTATGTATGTAGGTTTGTATGTATGTTTGTATGTATGTATGTACGTACGTATGTACCGGTATGTATGTATGTATGTATGTAAGGAAGGATAACGAGCTGGTTATTCAAGTTGTGCATAACAGAAGAATCTCGTGGTCCATGCTAAAATCATACTGGAACTTTGAAAATGTTTCTGCCTGTATTTCTTCTTCAGGGAAGTGTGGTCATATTAAAATGATCAGAAACACTGATGCAGAACGACTCCAACATGAACCAAAAAGGTTTAGGTTTACTTTTTATGGGCGTTAAGCCATTCATATTTGAGCCATACTTATGCATATTTAGCAGCATATTTACATGTAGGTCACACAAACTCACAGCTAAATGACCACAACTATGTTGTGTCAAATTTTCACTAAAAAGATCAAAAGGCACATGTTGAGTTTGTTTATTGTCGCTGCTGTGACATGAACACAAACCCCGCCCACTGAAGCCATCCCAGCCAATCAGCTCGTCCCTCCCGGAGAGGCGTGATCTATATGTGTGCCTGCGTATGGCGCCTGCTCATTGTACTGAGTCAGCGGCCATGCGCAAATTCTGCTAAAGGAGGGCTGTGCGCGCTGTAGGCTGGGGATAGAGTAGCCCCATAAGATCACACTACCCACTGGAGCGTAAAGGCGACAACTGCTGGAGCCGTCCCTCGCGTTTATTCTTGAGATCACGAGATTTCCTTATATCATTAATCAACGCTAGCCTGCCTGACGTCTATTTTTGATCCAAGCGCAGATGCAGAGACCAGCGGCGAGGACGATGCGGTGGCGCTGCTACTAAACTACTCCTCTGTTTATACCGGTTCTTTGGAGGAGAAAAAGGGACATATTAATAAATCTACAATGAAACTCAAACCCAATCAGACGAGGACGTATGACGGCGAGGGGTTCAAGAAGCGAGCCGCGTGTCTTTGCTTCAAAAATGAACGCGAGGAAGAGGTAAATAAAATCAGTGATAGTATTTTTCTAGCAACATAGCGGTGGTGTGAGATAGGGACCCTGTTGTTGGCTATTTTACGTTGACTCATTCGTTCACAAGAGTAATACACTAATTGTGAATAAAGTGCGAAGTGGTTTCAACAATGGAGCATGTATTTTTGACGAGGGTCATCTGTTTTGTTTCAGTGTGCCTCGTCTTTTGCGCTCGTGTCATAGGCTGAATGGGAATCGCGCTGATGCGCCTTGGGCCATCCAGTTTGGGCTAGTTTGGGGAGCACGTCGGGAAAACACGAAACTGGATGTTGTTAAGTAGCAACATATGGCGAACGGTTGAGAATTTCCAAATAAAACGACTGCGTAAAAAGCGCACATTTCAAATATGCGTTGAGCGTAAGCAACGCTCTTATTTTGAAAGTAATAACCGTGTAATTCCCTTCGAAATGTCTCTGGTTTGAACTACGAAGGGGGCGAGGCGCTCTGTTGCACGTTTTCTTTTCATTTCTTCTAGTTGCCGTCTGCTCAGTGCAACGATACAAACATGCTACGACAGTGTTAGTAAATATATTTATGTTATGAATGCGTCAAACAACATCGAACATCTGTGCCAAGACTTCAGTGCGTCCCACCGGCCTTGAGTGGGCAGCTGCGTAAAAACCGGGATGCGTTTGAAGATTTAAAGGAGCCGTTCCACTAAAAAGAATACATTTACATTACATAGAGGTGTCAAGACAAATTAATGTAGTTTTTAAATGTCTAGAAGGCGCATAAACAGTTGTATATTAAAACATGGTTCTGTTTGGCTGATTATCCTGATTTAGTGTTAATTTCTTCTGGATTGATCTTGTATAAAATTTGTTTTATCTGTGATCTTTGAATCTGTGATAATCTGTGTCCAAATAATTGTCGATTATAAAGTTATTGTAATATTTAACATGTCACTATGGTATAGATTATTAGAGATGGTAACTGCAGTCCGTCCACATATTCTTTAATATGCATTTGCATGACTAAATGCATCTTTCACTTTCTCTGTTGTATAATGTAAAAAGGTTTACACAATCCAGCTTCCTGGAAGTGTTGCAACATTTGGCTGCCTGAGATGGAGATGGATCATTATATTATATGAAATCAAAAGTTATCAAAGTTGCAACCAATAAACAACATTAACAGACAGTCAATAGACACACAAAAGGTCTGTCCCCTGTCCTTAGACCCTACAAAAACCCATTTATGGGAAAAAGAGACACCTATTAGGGAGAACCAGAGTTAGAGTTTTTTATACAACAAACAAAAATAAGATTTGATCAAAAATATCCCTGAGTTTCTTTGAGTTGTCACTTACATCTTGCAACTTCCCATTTTGTTCCAGTCATAACTTTTCTGACTAGGAGCAGAGACCAGCATTTAAAAGAAACGGATTACACAATAGTTTCTGAATTAAAGATGCATGTTACCTGAAGCTTTGCCTTACCTCCTTTTCGCAGAACTCTTACACAAGTGAATGGGATGTGCTTCTGTTGTATGCACAAGACGTAAATATTTATTACATACAAAAGAACTGGTATCTCCGCTCTAGAGGTCACGGTCTCTAAAGAGTTGTTGGTTCTGACTAATAGTATTTAAATATTTCACCTGAACCGCTTCTTTTCCTCCCTTTTCTGAGAACCTGCCTGATTCTTACTGTGGAGGTTCGGGTAATATTGTCACAACAGAGGATTTTAGGCGTGACAATCTTTAGGCCTCTTGACAAGGGCAGACATGTCAGCTACATTTAATACGCACATAATAGTTTGACTCCTCTTTATGAAATGTAAGAAATAGATGTGTCTACTTAGTATTTTCTCCTCTACAGAGCTTCACCTATTACCAGCGCTAAGACATTACACAAAACAATATAGACTTTATCCTAAGGGCACATACCAGTAAAGCATCGAGACACATGACCTGACCTAAGAGTTCCATGGACAGAGAGACACCGGGTTAGTGCTCTCAATTTTGCAAGGCTGAGCCAAGGGAAGCTTAATTCACCCCACAAAAAGCTGATTCATTTAGGCATCGTTCCACTGTAGACATCATACTATGTGTTTGGATACTGTGTGTTTGAGTAATGAATGCTTGTTAGCGACATCTGAGCTCATAAGGGAGAGTTGTGGTACACAGCTACACTGCTGTTTTGTTTTGGTGTAGAAAGCTGAGCCCTCAGGATGTGATTGTCTGCAATTAAACTGGACTGGGGGGAGGACCATCTGAGTGGGGCACCTGCAGTTACCATCTCTCTAATTACTTATTTAGAGCAAAAACTAGTCCTTATTTGGAGGATTCATCATTTTGACGTTTGACTGAAACTTACTAATGTGTAGGAGTGTATTCCAAATGCAGCAAATGTGTTAAACTGTTCTTTCTGTATTTGGTGCAAGCTGCGTAACTGAAGTGATACTGTTCTAAATTTGTCTGAGCAGTTTTGTGTTATTTATATAAAAAACAATAGCCACTGGCTAATGTTGTTTGTTGTTTGTGGTGACTTTAGCTTTTGTTCTGCTTGCCTTTTTCTGTCCTTGACTTTAGTTTAATTTTGATGATTGATTGATTTTAGCAATTTTTTTTTTTTTAGGAATAATGGGTTTTACATCATAACAAGGAACTTGCATATCTTTATCACTATTCTCCTTGATACTTGAATAGTTCACCCCAGAAACATTTTAGCACCATTGATTCAGCCCTGACCTGTTGGGTGTCTTAGGACTCTCGTTCTCTTCTCACGGCACCATCCTGGCATTTACAGCCTGTTCAGACGAGCTGTTTTTGTTTCTGAATATTTCTGTGAGCTGTCCCTACTGTTATTCTCTATTTTGTAAGGTTAAATACAGACCTGCCATCTCAAATTCACCACAATTGTTGCTAAATTTGTCAAGCTACAGTAAATATCTTTTTTATTTACTTTTTGGCAGAGTTCATCTGCAGGAGCAAACACTTCTTCACATTGTTGAGAATTGTCCAGAAAAGATTTAGTGTATGGTCTGATTTTCCCACTGCCCCATTCCCTGTGGGGCCCACTTGGGAATTACAAAACAGTCAATTATCACCATCGCAACTGTTTTGTGTCTGATGTTTCTTCCTCACTCACCCTGTCCTACTTTTAAAAACATGAGCTTGTTTTTTTGTGTGTGTGTCTGTATCTGACCAGTCTGTCAAACAAGGCCTGTGCTGTCGTCCCCGACAGCAAAGTGTATATCGGCGAAAACGACCCCATACGTCTGCCCCGTACGCCTGCCCCGTAAGTCTGACCCATACGTCTGCCCCGTACGTCTGCCCCGTACGTCTGCCCCGTACGTCTGCTACAACTATTACCAATGGGCACCTTAATCACTTTTTTGATTTGTCTGGATGTTTGTGAAGA
>JAVQKC010020537.1:0-17625 GCA_036025475.1 Philypnodon macrostomus | reverse complement strand
GTACAGGAGTGGGCTTAGAACACATCCCTGGGGTGTACCGGTGCTGAGGACTAGTGTGGAGGAGAGGTGACTGCCGATTCTCACCGCCTGTGGTCTGTTGGTGAGGAAGTCCCATATCCGGCAGCAGATGGACTTCTCCATTGTGAACGCTCATTTTGCATTTTTGCATCTTTGCATATTTCTGTATAACTATCAGTATGTCTCCAAACCTTAAACATTAGCACAGTACAGAATATTTTTCAGTGTTCAATTCATTAATCTCTAATGACTATAGAAACCTTCCCCGCGCCATCTACATTTCCATCCCTCTGGTGACGCTGGTGTACACAATGACAAACATTGCCTACTTCTCCTCGATGACGCCTCAGGAGCTGCTGGCCTCAAACGCTGTAGCCGTGGTAAGTACTACAGTAATTACTAATTCAGTATTATTAATTCAGTAAATGTACATTTCTTTGAGATTCCTGAGTTCAGTATTTGTACATTAGTGTCAAATTTGTGCATGGATTTAGATGGTAAATTACAACAGGGCACATTTACACTCACTGGCCACTTTATTAAGTCACCTGTTGAACTGCTTTAGTAAACACATATCTAATTGACCAATCAATTGCAAGCAAATCAATGTATTTAATCATACACACATACTGTAGCTTGGTGCTAGATATGCTGCACTCATGAGCTACAGCAGCAGGGGCCACGTTATTAGGTACAGGTCTATGTAATAAAATGGTCATAATATACATGATATATATTATACATTTATGCTGTTGTATAAATTATATATAACATATTCTGTAAAATGTGTCCACATAGACGTTTGGTGAAAAGCTGCTGGGCATGTTTTCATGGGTGATGCCAATCTCTGTGGCACTGTCCACTTTTGGAGGAATAAATGGATATCTCTTTACCTCGTCCAGGTAAGTGAAGTCTGATTAACCTAACTAAGTTAAATTGCCCCTATCTTGACTGCCACATGACATACTTACCTGTTCACCCGCTAACTCTAACTGGAAAAAGGTGAATTAATGAATATGAAAATCTTCTGTCTTGTAGGTTATGTTTCTCTGGAGCCAGAGAAGGACATTTACCGTACCTGTTGGCTATGATCCACCTCAAAAACTGCACCCCCATTCCTGCTCTCTTAGTCTGTGTGAGTAGAGCTTTGCATCATAACACATAAGATATTATATATAGTAATTCATGCTTTATGTATAACGTTTTGCTTCCACAGTGTATAGCTACCATTGTCATCTTGTGCATAGGAGAGACACATAATCTCATCAACTATGTCTCTTTTATCAACTACTTGTCGTACGGAGTAACCATCGCTGGGCTCCTGTACCTCCGGAAGAAAAGACCAAACCTCTATCGACCCATCAAGGTATTGTACAAGAACCACCCTTAAGCAAAACTGGAGCTCTTTACATGACAGTATTGGAACTAACTAGATTTTTGTTGCCATTAGTCATTACCATATTTGATGAAATACAGTCAGCATTTGCTACCCAAAGTGCTATTATTGAATTTTTATGTGCAAAAAGTTGGTCAATGAAAGCAGATTAAACTAAAAAAAAGCAATTGGATAGACATACAACCAGTGAGAATTTTACCAACAATCTTATAATGCCTTTGGGACCGACCAACCAACGAAACACGCAACAAGGTTTGTCTCATTTGATCATAAATTATATTAAAGTTGCGAAAATTGAATATTTCCAGACCCACTTGCTGAGACAGAGAATGTTCTTAATTCTATTTAGTAATTTCTTCCTTCTCTCAACAGGTAAACATGTTGGTTCCCATAAGCTACCTGATTTTCTGGGCTGTGCTGCTGTGCTTCAGTTTGTACTCTGAGCCGGTAGTGTGCGGCCTGGGGATGGTCATCATGCTGACCGGTGTCCCCGTCTACTTTCTGGGAGTTCACTGGAAAAACAAACCAAAATGGATTTACAGAGTAGTCGGTAAGTCAACCCGAAAAGCAAATGGTTTACTCACTGGCCACTTAAAGGTGTAGTCTCTCCGTTTCATAAAATAAGAAAATCTGACCAGGACTAAAGTAAAATAACTATCATGACAGATTACCTAATTTACATCATATTCAGATTAAGCATTTTCAAGTTAGTTTTTTACTTTATTGTATTATCTTGACCCAGCGTGGTCGTAGCAGTAGAATTAATTAATGACCTTATCGTTGTTGTTTTTCAGAAAAAGTGACGTATGTGGGCCAGAAGATCTGTTATGTAGTATTTCCTCAGGAAGACCCCTTAGAGACTGAACCTCTCACTTCCTCTAAAGCTCTGGACTGATGATCACAGCAGCCAAGGGACATCCTCAAGTTAATGGGACATTTTCTCAATATATATATATAGTTAAGTTCTCCTTTTTGAATGATGTAACGATGAAGCCTCAACTTCAAGGAGGAGGTTGAGTACTTGGAGTATCAGTACCAACCATCCACACCAGCATGCCAAGTTTGTTCATTTGTTTCCTACCGCTCAAAGAACTGCCCGCTGTTTTCAGGTTTACTTCTGTGATGATTCCCCTTTTTATGACTTGGGTTTGACTTTGGCTAATGTGCCTTATTGAAATGTCTAGGTTGCTACGGTGTCCCGGGTCGTGCGGGTATTTTTGACTGAGTGATGTTTTATGGAGTTGAATATGCAAGCAATTTCTGCACTTAACACTACTTTTCTGTAAGGCTGCTATCTTCTACCTGCTGTTGTCCACTAATGACTTAATGCTAATATGCTTTTGTATCTGCTTCAATATAAACTCACTGGCCACTTTATTAGGTAGACCCTGCGCCTAATGAAGTGGCCCTGGTGTAGACCTCTGCTGCTTCAGAGGTTTGTTTGCAGACCTTAGTTGTAACAAAGGTTATTTGAGTTACTGAGCCTTTCAGTTGTCACCCACAGAATCACTACTCTCGGGATATGTTCTTATCGAAGACCATTCCTTCAAACCCCATGCTTAATGCCCCCTTTTACCCATTGTAATGATCTATTTGAGCAGGTTTGTCTTGAACATCTATGCCCAACTAAATTATAGATTTGATGCTGTGTTTTTTCGCCTTTTTGTCCAAGCAGTTGAATAGCTGTATTTAATAATGTGGCCAGTGCGTATAGGGCCATTCCTTATTATACCGCTCATAATGTCATGTTACTGCCTCTTTTAAGGCGCTTTCTTGTGAAGCACCATCTTTCTCTGAAGTATTATACCAGTGACAGGAGAATGAAGGCATGTCTGTGCCTGCTAACTGGAGGGACAAACTTCACAAGAACACCTGGAGGGTCATCCATATTTTTACTGGTGTTACTATTTTTTTGCCAATCAATTGAAAAACAAAGAAACCGCAATCACTAGAGGTGCTCAACTTGCCAAGACATTTATTGCATAATTTACAACTGACATTTTTGCTACCTATTGAAAATGGAAATGTTAATTGAGTGCTTTGAAGTAGCTAGTAGTAGTGTTTGTTAAATAACAATCTTGGCCAGTTTACATCAGTCCAATACACTCCTTACTTGACTTGACTAGAAAACCCCAGTGCCTTAAAATAGTAATGCGCAATCTGCTTCATCTGTGGTACTACTGCCATATTAACAAATCAATGCTTACATGGCCCGTTTCTTTTTACTCATCTATTTCTGATATACTACCGTATAGTGCTTGCATGCATCATTGTATTTTAACATATGCACACACACACACACACACGTACGTTCCGTGGAATCGTTACAGGCAAGTCTTGCTCCACAAACCTGATCTCGGCAATTAATCTCGGATTAGTTTGAAGAGACAGAAAGATGTGAGGAGCTGACAACCACTGATGAAATAATGGGAAGAGCCTGGTGTCCTTTGAACATAAGGCCTGTGGCGGTGGACTTTTAAGGGTAAATTGGGAACGACAGTAATACGGTATATGAAGACTTTTTTTTTTTATAATGTAAGGAAGAAATTGTTTCTCATTTTCTTGGCCTGATGCTCGGTGTTGACCTTGCAAAACCACGCACACTTCACAATTCCCATACATGTGCTGCCAAAAGACAAACAACAACAGTAACTCCTACAAGGACCACATTCCTCTGTATGTTGTAATAAACATGGTGTGATACATGTACATACTGTACGGCACATGGCTGTTTCTCTGTTAAAAGAGTATGAAAAGGATAACAATGCAATAGATGAATAAATATAGCTATTTCAATGTAACTTTCTGTGTCTCGATTTGTCATTAGTTGATGGGGGTAATTCACTTGTGCCAGTTCACATTTTGGGGACTTTTTAATATAGTCCATAGTCTAAATGAATTAGAAACACTGGTAAAGGGCATATGGTTTATTCAACGCACAAATACAACACATGAAACTGAAAGCTGCACAATGAGGTCATGGCATGATTGCATCTTAAAACACAAAATATACAAATATAATCAGCTCAATTTGAGAGAAGTATTTTACAAACGATATAGACAAACTCAATTCAGAAAATGTAAAAACAGACTGCAATGGTCCACAATTCCTATAACTATATATACCATAATAGACCAACAATAATGTAGTGTTTGAAACTGAGCTATTTTACCTTTTCAATAAAATAAGGTCTAATAAAAAAACAACAAAGACCTTACCATCTAACTAAAATATAATTTAATTTAAATTGATCCAGAATGCTTTTCCACACTTTTGAAGCCTTGTCTCACGTATTGACACATGTTGCTGTGATCAAATCCAATGGACAAATATCTCAATTTCAAAAATTAATATTTAAGTTCGAAGTCTGTTGTAAATAAACACTAGTGCTGTGCGTTATCAAAGATTGCATGGCATTTTTGTTTACATTTTGTCACATCACTGCATTTTTTCTTAATTGAGTTTGTATTGAGGTCATGGGTGTTAGCAGACAGCTTGGTTCAGTTATGCATTCCAGTGTTGTGTTGTTACAGAGACAACTTAACTGGGTTGGCCTCATCTCAACCAGTCGGTGGAAAACTAATCCAAAAACAGTCATTTATTTTTTCAAAGTCACCCTCTGAATAAACAGCTTGAACGACACTTTTATCCCAGAGACAGTAATGAATTAGTTTGCTGTACCAATCTCATCGTAATTTATAGACAAGTCAAAAATCATTCATATCATGGCCGTAGACAATGACCCAAAACACAATGTCAAGACCCGAATTATAGTGAATTGGTGAATTAGTGGAGAGAACTGCCGGCCAGAGTAATGATATTAATAAATTAGAAGTCTTAACTACTCTTGGCAAATGTAATCTCTTTGTTGAAGCAAATCAGTCATTTATAAAATGTACTGTTATAACAGCTAGTATTAAGACATGGATCATTAAGGCATAAAAGACAAACGATAGAGAAAACAAACACAGCACAGTAACGTAAATGCAACTCTATTTCTACGACACTTAAGTAAAAAATACTTAATTTTAATGGCATGCAGCAGCTGGTAAACAAAAGAAAATCCATGGCACATTTAGCTTATTTAAATGAAATGATGCCAGACAAGCAGCAAAACATTGTCAGGTGATATGTGCTTGAGAGGCTGCTGTGAAATGTTCATTAAAAAAAAAAAAAAAATCAATGGTACATTCTTAACTATACAGCGCTTTACAAGGCCAGGCTTTTTCACGACTTTCAATAACTTAATAAAATCTCAATAAGCAAATATGTCATCAAAATGTAAAAATGATTTGGTCAATTGAAAAAAAAAAAACCAATATGACTAATGGATATTTCTGCCCTGATTTAGTCCAGTTTTATTTCAAACTTGCGGCGTCACCACAAGGGGCGCTGCTAATGGTGACTGCAGACCAGCCAAATGTAGGACCACATTTGCCCACAGTAAAAGGGCCACAGATCTGGAACACCATACCTGCCCAATTAATAACCCTCCCAGATCTGAATCAGTTTAAATCAAACAATGGCTCAGATCCACTCAGACCTGTGAACATTAGCGTAATATTTGCACAACTGTTGTATTGTTTATAGTCTGTATCACATGTACTGTAGGTTTTTATTGCGTGTGTCTTAGTCTCACTGTGTATTTGTTTTGTCTCAGGGACCTGGTCTGCAAATTAACTATGAGCGAGATGACCTATGGACATGGCATCCTTATCTGTCCTATCAAATAAACATGTATATGTTTCAGGGGAAACCTCAAGACAGGGTTCATACTAGACTGCTATACCAGCCCTGTTCACACAATACACTGTAATCATTGTTTGGGTCAATTACAATAGAAATGTGTGAAACATGTAGTTGTAGTTTTTGTATAGGTGAATATGTCTCATAACTTTAACAGAAAGCTACTGAAATTTCCAAAAGCTTTGATAAAACTACACGTAATTCATGACATTTACAAAACCTTGCCATTGCATTTATATTTTTCCTAGGTATTCCAACACTGCATGAACTCTGAAAGCCACGCAGCAGCAGAAGTGTATCTCTGACCAATAATTATATCAAAAGTATTGGTCTGGCTCACTTGGCAAAGGCAGGAGGAAGAAATAAAGCATTCATTCACAAAAATAGAGGTCTTTCTTCAAAACTGAGACGCATAGAAAAGCCCACAGCAATGGTTATGTCCGCATTGTTACAAGGTGGGCATCAGTGCAGAAAAAGAACAGGCTACCAATAGCATATCAGACATTTCCCGGACAAATAAATCACTTTTTCAAAGCAGTCGAGATACCAAGCTTGTTAAATGGTAGAGGTATGTTTCACTGGAGAATTGGCGTTCTGTTGGAAATAATAAACTAAACTAAACATTCATTTTTCAACAAGGCTTTCAGGACAAGTATTCAGGCTGTAAAAGTAAGAGAAAAAACAATATAATCTTCAGTGATGTGGTAAATTTCTATGGCTCACAGTAAAAGCGGTGCATAATGGCTCTGGCAAATGTCTCAAAGACCGTTTTGAAATTATTTAAGCTGTGAGCGCCAAATGCTGGCTTTGTTTATTCATGGAAAAAAAAAATCCTGAAATATGCAAGTTCTTTTTTGCCTGGGTCCAACATTGTGTGCCTACTGCGCCTCCTTGTGGACGGCTGAGGAACTACTCTGCTGAGGGTCTATTCACTAGAAGGTCATTGCAGCAGAGCATTTACTGCATCATGTTTGAAAAAGGACGGTGAAAAAATGCGGACGCGTGCACTAGAGCGGCACAATAAATCACTAATTTATCACAAATGTGCAAAAAAAATAATCTCAATGTATTGCAATATGTTACGGTCTTTCATCTGATAGAAATATATGTCTTGACCAAAAAAAAACATTGAAATTCTAATTCAGTCCTAATTTTAGACAGTTAGAGGGTTTAGTCCTGGTTTTGAGTACCTTTTGATTTTGACAGTGATGATATTTCTGCTTCAGGACAGTCCTTCTCTGGCAGACCTACTCCTCCTTATCCTTCTCCTGCCTCTTTTAAGCTCTCTATTTGGCACTTCTGGAGTCAAGTCTGTGTCCGATGGAGAGGTCTCGTGTTGGGGTTCTGAGCCTGGCTGGAAAGTGGGCGTCAGGGATCCTCTGGGAAAAACCAAAGGAGACACTGGTGATAACGGCCCGAGCGGGGAATATCGTCTCACTGCGACTCCCTTTAGGTTTACAGCCAGCTCCAGAACTAGTTTTCGAGAGACGCGGGGATGTGGAGGTACTGTAGGTTCTTGAGGGGTGAAAGCGGGACCACAGAAGGCCGAGGGGTCGATCTGTCCCGGGGTGGGAGGCTCTGAGTGCGGGGTGGTCTGGCTCCTAAAAAGCTCCTCCTCTGGACTGTCCACAAACTGAGACTGTGGGGACAGGGAGGACGGAGGGCTTTCGGACATACAGGACTGGTGGTGATGGTGCATGTTGTTGCATGTATACTGTCCCGCCTCATCCTCAAATGCCGCTTGCAGGTGGGGCTCGGAGGTGGTCCGGTAGCTGTGTAGCCCCAGTGTGATCTGTGGGGGTCCAGGGGTGTCGAGAAGGGGGGCGTGTCCTCTGATACGTGTCCACAGGTGTCCCAGGCGTCGACGGGACGAGGATGAGGAAGAGCGGCGAGTCGAGTGGCGTCTCATCTGACGCCGCATCGCTAACCTCAGGTTCTGCAGCACAGAGGCCTACAGCAGAACACAGCCAAATGAATTATATTGTGATATTAGTCAGGAGAAATACAAAGGGAGTTTGTGTTACCTGACTGGGGTTGTAGACTGGAAAGTCATCCACTGGGGGAATGAGGCCTTGAGCGATCAGCTGACCATAAGAGGGCGGAGCCTCTCTCTGAACAAAGTCCGCCTCCATCCGCGTCATCTGGGTCTCAAATGATCTACATACAATATGCATGACTTTACAATAAATTGTGTTGTACGTTCATTGTGTATTAAAAAGGTATTAGGGAGGATCATTACAAAATGTTTTTTCAAATATTACTCAAAAATTACTGTACTGTCCATTAAAACACAATTGATTAGGCGCACTGAAAAAAAAACAAAAAAAAAAACAAAGCTACCTCGTCCATTATTGGTTGATTAAGGTAGCTTTGTCTGTTATTGGTTAGCCTGCTGTGTAGATGAGGAAGTGATGAGGAAGTGATGAGGAAGTGGACAATGGATGAGAAGAACACTAAAGCATACCAGTGTCTATGGAGAGGAGGGGAAGAGAAAGAACTAGAGTTGTTCTTAGTGGATATTTTGTTGTATTCAGAGATGCTAATGCATTAGCATTGATGGTACTGGTAATAGTGACACTAATGATACAGCTGTAATTAGCGGTAGTCTTTAGTACTTTCAAGGCTGCGGTATTGTTGAAACTGACATCGACAGACACTACATTCTGAACTGTAGCAAACATCCTCTGTTATATCTTTTTACAGTTTTATGACCAGAAAGATAATGATTTTAGTAAAGATAAGATAAAGATAAATCCGGGGAACTCTCAAATATTGTCAGAGTCAACAAACTAGGGCAGTGCAGGTGTTCTAATACAGTAAACAGACCAGTAGACACAGGATGAACACAATGTTAACAAACCATGGCTCATCAAGAGACAAAATGTGGTGTTGTGTACCAACCTGTACTCTCTGTTCCTGAGGGAGTGCAGTTTGAGGGCACAACCCAGAGCGATGACCAGCAGGAGGCTGCAGACCAGGCTCCCGATCAGGGCAGCAGTGATGACTTTTCTGGGAACAGCAGCCAGACAGTCCCTCTCATCACTGCCGTCTAAACAGTCCTCCTGTCCGTCACAGCGCCATGTCTCAAAGATGCACAGGTTTGTCCCACAGTGGAAGTTTCCAGGTTGGCAATTGTAGCAGTTCTTTTCATCGGACCCATCAGGGCAGCGTTTTTGGTTGTTGCATCGTTCAATGGCAGGGTAACACACCCCACTGGAGCCCTCACAGGGGAACTCTCCTTCAGGGCAGATGGGGCAGCCCTCTTCATCACGTCCAGACGGACAGTGCCAGTATCCATCACAGCGCTGCCGCTCAGAGTAGCAGCCCTGGTCACTGCCACAAGGGCGCTCACCGGGGAAGCAGTATCCTTTAACCTACACAAAAAGATAATGATACAAAGATAATGAGTAACAAAACGAACCTTTCAACGTGAGTAGTGCCCCTGAAGCCAGTAATATGGAATTGTCAGATCAGTAACAAACCAATCTTTATCATAAACACAATAAAAACCTAAAATAGAGAGCCCGGTGTACACCTGGCACTGCTCTCCAAATTTAAAATGATAAAAACTGGTCCCCTAATGTTTACTGAATTACCATCTATAATTTATTTATTTGATTTTTGCTGACAGACATAACTGACCTGGTATGTTGCGTTGAACCCATGTCCGGGGCTGTGAGGCTGGGCCAGGTACATGACACTCATCTGTCCGCGGCTGGACTCCAGTAAAGCCGGTCGTCTGTTGTTGTGATAAGATAACACCTGCAGCAGGTGCTCTGCTCTCTGCAGCAGCCCGTCGTACACATGAAGAGAGTCGCCTGGCCCCAGCTGCAGGTCCAGCTGCAGAACTATGGGTTTAGGGTCCTGAGTGTCCAACAGCCACGAGCACCTGAGCTCTGCTGCACTTCTGTTGGGACGGAAGAAATCCGGAGATGCAAAAGTGCCGTAGAAGTTTCCCAGACGTTTCCCACAAGTGGTATCAGGACAGCCCAGCTCGTCTGTCTCATCAGGGCAGTTTGGGATACCATTACAGCGTACAGAGGCAGGAAGGCAGCGGGTTGAATGGGCTTGAGTGCAAGGAACAGAGTTAAAAGGACAGAGGCCATACTGGGCTTGAGTCGGAGAAGGAGAGCAGCTGCGCTCGTCTGTAGCGTCTCCACATTCATCCTGACCGTTGCACTTCCACAAGCGAGGAAGACACTTCCCATTCCCACACAGGAACTCATCTGACTGGCAGCTGCTCTGACCCAGGCGACCTGCACAAGAAATGGACATCATTGGTTTTGTCTCTCAACTTATGTCTATGGTTTGAAAAACTGTAATGCTGTTTTTATCAGTGGCATATACAATGAAAGTACCTCGGATATAGGAGAGCCGGAAGCCTTGGGATTGCCCTGAGCTGTTTGCCTGAGAGTGAAAAGAGAGCCAAACGCGCCCCCTGGTGGAGATGAACGGTGGGGGCAACACAGACCCACAAAGCCTGGATTCACCTTCCCATGTTGGAGTCAGAGCGAGCCAGTCTCCTGAACATCGTTCCGACTCAGCCAGGTCAAAGTTACGAAAACTACAAAAACATACTTCAAATTGTCACAAAAAGAATAACTTTACTACAATACAACATAAGCATACTAAAGTTTTACCTGATGGTGATGACCTCGCCCTGACCTCCCTGTATGTGCCAGCTGCAGTTGACTCCAGAGGGGTAGTTTAAAGGCCACGACGGACTGTAAATGACCCCCCTCCTCTCTGTGTGCACCTCCACTCGCTCACTGCAGCCAGCTAGAGCAAAACAGTGCAAAAACAGCATTTAAGTCAAATAAAACAGCTGACGGGTGATTTATGGATTCGAGCAGCCATGCACATTTAGGAAAAAAGGTGACTTTTACAGAACAGTGTCCTTGGATTGGGCTTTAGTTCAAAGTAGATCCAAAAGGCTTCTACAGAGTTGGCAGTAGGTAAACCAGGAGCCAAGGAAACCACATCCCACCAAAGCTCAAACAATAGTGAATGAAGTGGCCAAAAATACAAAACAAAAACAATATAAATGCAATGTGTGCTGTTTTATAGCAAGGTAATATAAACAAACTTTCCAGGGTCATATTTCCAAAAATTGTAATTATTATGTTCTGCTATTTATACCTTGTCGTTTATTTCTGAATATATTTAGGAACATTAATTGAACTTCAACATGGCTTTACGGCACTGACGGTTTGAGCACGGTCCGTTCTGAGTAAATCAGTGAAGTCAGCAGAGATGAAAGAAAGTTGGGGCGCAGAGCGGAAGGCATCCTTCAAGACTCAGTGATGGATATTGATCACACAAAGGTCTACACACACTGGCCCGGGAGTGTGCATTAGACAGGTTTGTGAACTACTACTAATATTTCAGTGAAAAGGCTGCATTTTACACTGTGTTTCCTCTGCAGTGAGTTTTAGAATCAGCAGCAGTAAATCTGAAATAATATAATAATACAAACATACCATCAAGGTCACTGCCCAACAAAGCCCCTAACCCTAAGCCAGAGTAACCGAAACTAAATATACCAGGTCTAATCAGCAGTGAAGTCTTTAAAAACATCATTTAACCTAGATAAAACATAACATAAAAAAATAATAACAATAAATCAGGCAAACTATCTGACATCTAAACATCTGAAGCATTTCTCTCACTTTTGCTAATCATTTATCACACCGTTTGAGGAGTATATTTCCAATGTATTGGCATTGTTCGCTGGCTTATAAACTGTACATAATAATGAGGAATGGGGGTATCGAGGAGATGAAGGAGGGATGGCTGACTGCAGTGAAGCAGTGATGTAATGCTGATAGCACAGCAACACATTTGTGAAAGAGCATCCATGTTTCCACACTAACCCTGATCGTTTAGCCACCACAGATCAATAGTAGCGCCGCTGGTTTCAATGATACGGTGATCTCCTCGTTTGTCTCCTGAGTCCAACTAATCACACCGGTAAACAAATGGAAGTGCTTTCCTGTATCGCTTTGACAACAGAGGACATACGAGAAACTAGCAGCAGGTAAATAACTTCCATTGCTGCTAGGGTGTAAGAGGGAGGTTGGTGTTAAAGCTCCCATTTTACCAACATATGATGATGAAGGAGAGAGCAATTTGCAAAATCACAGATAATATCTTTTTTTTTTTAAACGCAAAGCCGTCCGTATGAACAGAGACGTTGCATGTTAACATTAAATCTCAGATTTGTGGTCGCATTGTTGTGTCTCACCTGCAAAGATCAGAGTGAAGCGGAACCACAGCAGTCCGACAAGCGGTTTCAAAAGTCCCATTGTCCGCCGCCCGCCGGGGACAAGTGCTGCTATTATCTGGCTTTGTGGTGTTTCCTCCACATCTGTGTCCTCAAAAGAAACGCTGGCATCTGTTTCTTTTTTTTCAGCCCCGACACAAAACCAAAAGCGGAGGATTCCCGTTGAGAACGAGCATTGTGTTTGTTGCAGCGGTAGTAGCCCGTTTTCCCAGCGACAAGTTAGCTGCAATCAGCTCGGGTACTAGCTTCAAAATAAATGATTAAACAAATAATAATCCATGTTATTCTTCACAGTAGTTGAAAAATGTGCGTAAACTGTGTTGGTTGGTTATGAAAAACATCGATTTCAATTATTAAAGTTACACTGGACATGTTTTTTGCAAGAGATAAAAAATATATAAAGGTAGCACAACTTTTATTTTGAATTCCAAAATACATACTTCCGTTTGAGCATTATTTTTGTTCGTTCTTCCTTTGAACTGAATTAATTAAAATAAAATGTTTTGCTAACGTGGACATGATAATGAGCACCTAAACATGACGTGACCTAAAATCACAGCAAACAAATCAAACCTATTGTAATGTCTGGAGATAATTGACTTTTATCCATGAATTTTACCCAGTTCGTTGTCTGGTGTCCCCTACTGCCCTCGTATGGTCACATCTGTGTATTGCACATGCATGGTTGCCTTTTATTTTTTTGTCATACGGCCGTGCAATAAACAACCTAAAATGCAACTGTCATAAAGCAGATAAACGAGAGAAAACATGGACGAAAACAGAGAACATTTCTTGCAAATGAGTAGCTATTACAAAAAGGCACCGCTGGGATTCGAACCCAGGATCTCCTGTTTACTAGACAGGCGCTTTAACCAACTAAGCCACGGCGCCGATGATGTCAGGGAAGATGGCACACTTTAAGACCAATGCTTGGTAGGCAAAAAAAAATGAATCTGACTGAAGAGTGGACATTTACTTTTACTGTGGTTCTCCAACTGCACTAAAGCTGAACAAGCGATCCAAAGGGTGTTGAAAACAGCCGGTAAAATCATCGGAACCAACCTCCTGGAGATCTCCCGCTGCCTGCGCAAAATACACAACATCCAGAGAGACCTGTACTGCCACCCAGCACATCACCTGTTCCAACTGCTGCCCCCAGGGAGAAGATACAGGTCCCTCCGGGCCAGAACCACCAGGATGGTCTGTACTCTGTACCTTCAGGCTCTCAGATTGTTGAATGAACAGTCCACCCATATAATAAATAACATTATACTACTGAAATACATTTTTTTTCCTGCAATTTAACAATTTGATGCATTATCTTGCCTAGGACTAATGTTTGCATGTACAGTATTTTCTGTTCTATTATTATTGAGATTACACTTGTACTACTTGCATTATGCCTATGTCGGATCAGTGTTGGGAAGAATACTTTTCAAATGTATTTCATTACAAATACTACATGTAAAATGTATTTTGTAACGTATTCTGTTACATTGCCCAATCACTGTAATTAAATACATAGAATACTTTTACATTGAGTTGTATATTTTGTAGCTAGTGTATGCAGCATAGACTTAAATGGTTGTATGACTTAAACGATTTTTTGTTGTTTCTTTTTTACTTATGTTGGGATAAAATGAAGCCTAAATTGAATCAATAAGTATCACAATATATTCCATTGATTTCAGAAAAGTAACTCGATTCCAAATACCATCATGTAAAAGAGGAACTGTAACTAAATGCAGTTACTCATTAGTATTCTAAATACATGTATTCATGCATTAACAATGACAATAAACAACTGAATTGTGAATTTAAAAAGAACATGAGGGGGTTTCTGAAGATTTTTAAATCACAGATCAGGCAATGCAAATGAGTCAACCTAAAGCCTAATTACACGTCTGACTCCGTGCGTGCCCATTCTTGCCATTATTGGGTGCATTCCCAAATGGTAAATTTATATCCCACAAATATACTAGTAATTTAAGCTAAAATCGTATTCCTAAACTCAATGCACAACAAAAATAGTGTTATATGGATATACAGTGGCCCTTTCCACTAGAGGATTTTAAACGACCATTGAATGAGTGTAAAAAAAAAACATTGATACTTCCTCTTCTCCGTTGTCCATTGAAAACAAGAATACTGATTAGCATGTCTTACTTGTCGAGCTAGTACAACAATGAGGCAAATAGGCAGAGACACTTTACGTGATACTTCCATAGTTTATTCACCAACTTGATAAACATTTTGAAGAAGTGTACGGCTTTATTTGATATTGAACAAATGCAGGGACCAAAGCTTTGTACATGCAGATGGTCTCAACACAGCTATGTGTTACTTTATTTTTTTCTTTTAACTTACACAGCTGAGTACAGCAGATGATTAAAAGGATCAATAGGCAAAGTCATTGATATACATAACAAAATGTATGATTCAATTAAAATATAAAGAACAAAAAACTAATAAAAATGTAAAAAGGAAACAAAAGTAGTAAAAATCAGAAGCATCCTATAGGTGGCATTGAGTATATAAATCTCGAGAAAGTCCAAGGATTTGGACAACACATTGCTTTATACAACACTGTATTAGGGCCACAAAAAGAAAATGGGGCATCTCCATAAAAATAAAACGATAAGAACAAAGCTGAACGTGAAGTCGACATGACGATCTGATGAGCTTATGTAAAGGCAGTCCCATGGAGATTATATCGTGTAATGAACGGGGCGCCTACTGTTCAAGTAACATTTACCTACAATGTTCCCTTTCCTTAGCATTTCAACTTTATCCTTATTGTTTCAACAGCATTCTGGTCTTTCACAGACAGCCTACTTCTTTATGTGGCCCCAGTACTCCATTGTATGTTTTTTGTATGCACATTGGTTAGTTTCTTAAATTAATTTTGTAAATACTATGAAAACAATATGCAGGTCACACACTCGGCAAACTGGCTTCTTCATCTGATATCCAGTTTAAATAAAGTGAGGGAGATTTAAACCAGACCAGTCCTTTAAGCACACATTTATTTTACATACTTTGTCTAACCATGTTCCGGTGCTGATGTCCGCTAGATGCTCCAGTGGGCCTTCCCCAGACAAAGATCACACATGAACGGACACTTCCAGGTGTCACAATAATGTCTGATAAGTGTCTGGGAATAAACAGAAGTGTCTGGGAATAAACAGCTTTTTTTTTTTGTTACTTAACATGTTCTCCCCATGTGAAAAGTGTGTTGGTGGATATAGTGATTCAAACACTACTGATGGGCACACTGTACCCCAGGCCCATGGTGACCTCCCTCTTCATCTGAGCTGTCATTGTAGGCCTCTCTGCGGTTCCCAGACGAGGAGCTCTGGCTGGCGTCGTAGTCCTCTAGGTCCACCTCTTCCGTGTCTCCAGTGATGATCGGAGGCTCTGATCGAGAGGGCAGCATGTCCTCCAACTCCTACATCAACGCACCATTTATTATTGTGGGGCTTAACACAAACAGCACCAAAGAGACAAGATTGATGTGACTTACCACTAGTTTCTCAGGGCTGATCCAGTTGTTGCTGGGGAATTGAACATCAAACTTTATGTACAAGTCCCCCTTTTCAAAAGGGTTTCGATATTGTGGCATCCCCTCTCCTCGGACCACTCTTACTGAGCCTGGAGGATGAAAAAAAGCATTAAGATACTTTCTTTGCTTCATTTTTGTCATGTCTTTTTTACTTGTTAAACACAGAAAGTGGATTTACCTGGTTCAATGACCTTGCCAGGAGGATACTTCACAACAATCTGCCTTCCATCCAAGTGTTTCAGCATAAACTGGAAGCCGCACAGTGCCTCCACAAGGCCAAGTTTATGGCTCATGTGCAGATCCTTGCCATCTCTCTTGAAAGTCTGAATAAATAAAATCATTATTTGCCACATGTCTTTGCAAATGCATCTCCCTTTTTAATTAAATAACTGCAAGACATCACTGGCAATCTGGCAAAAGGTCAAAATAATTGAGTCAGTATTTGGTAAGGCTTATGCTATGCCATTTATAAATGTGCAGTCTGGTTATATAATTTAGTTACCTATGTTTCTCAGCACAGGGTATTATAAATACCTTCTTAGCCACATACCTCATGCGCTTTCTCCTGCAACACCAGGACTATATCTCCAGGCTCGACGCCCGGCGCCTGGTCAGCTTCTCCACCAAACGTGATTTTCTGCCCATGCTTCATGCCTTTGTCCAAATGAACCTCCAGAATCTTCACCTCTTTCACAACCTTCTTCCCCTCACACTTTTTACAACGATCCTTCTCACTGATGACTTCACCTAGGCAGGGTTTACATCATGCGATCAGAGAAAGTCACTGCAACCAAACTAAATAATAGTTTAAGTCATGTCAACCATTATTACCTTCACCGTTACAGTCGGTGCAAACAGACTGCATTTGTTGGACCATCCCGGGAGCCAGTTGTCTGATCATAACACGCATACCACGCCCCCTACACGTTGAACATTTTTGTACAGCTCCCGTCTTACCCCCTTGCCTAAATACACAAAAGAGGCATTTTAAAAACCCAAGAAGCATTAACATTGGAACATTAATATCTCTATACAATATAACAAGCACACTTTACTCACCCATTACATGTGCTACATAGTACATTCTTGCTAAGCTGTAATTTTGTTGTTTTTCCATTGTAGAGGTCTTCCAGCGACACCCTGTAAATCAGCACCAGATTAAAACCTAAAACCCAAGAGTACACCTTTAACAAAGCAAAAGCAGAAGTGCCTTACTTCAGTGGATGGACCATATCCTCCCCCCTCCGCCGACCGCCATTACGTGCCCGGCTGTGGCCTCCCATAAAAGGGTGTCCGAAGAGGCCACCGCCGAAAATGTGGGAAAAGATGTCATCCATCCCGGGACCACCCCCACCTCCTTCCCGCAGACCCTGCTCTCCATAGCGGTCATACAGGTCTCTCTTTTCAGGGTTAGTCAGCACCTCATAAGCAAAGCTTATTTCTTTGAACTAAAGAAGTGCCAAACATAATTAGTGAACTCCAAAGAAAAATTATTAACATTAAAATAAAAAAATGTAGGTATAATAATAAAAAATGTGCAGACAAAGCAAAACTATAAGAGTTCAATCTTTACATAATGGTACTAAGCGTGCATATATATATATATACACACATATATA
>JAVQKC010020535.1:0-13310 GCA_036025475.1 Philypnodon macrostomus | reverse complement strand
AATATTTTATGTTGGGTACACTGTGGAGAATCACTGTACCAAGTTTCATTGCTCTCTGCCAAAGTAAGTGTGTCCAGGGTCCCATAGGGGTCATAAACATGGGGGCGCTATAGAGACATTCTGTATTTGACCTCTGTAATGTGCCTATGTACATTAACTATACAATTACCCAGATCAATGTGCCAAAATTCACGCGATTTCGTTTATGTTCAGCAGGATTATTGGCTCAATAAAAGTGCATAAAGCCTTAATTTTTTAATTGTCATTAATTGAAGATGTACCAAACTCAATCCAGTTCTGCATCTTCATGATATGTACCTGTGTGCAACAGTTGAAAAAGATCCAGTAAAGACTTTTTGAGTCATTGCGTTCACAGCAAGGATCTGTGGACGTGGACGTACACAAACGTAATATTGTCGTTTCGCCAATAAAATGATGTAGCTTCTGAGAAAGTTCAAAATGTTGGGTTAGATAAGAATGGTTAGACAAAATGTGTTGGTCATGTGTTCCCTAGTTAGGGTTAAAAGAGGAACTGGGAGGTACCAGACCAGAGGCTCCTCTGTCAGTTCTATACTGAGCAACTAATCGAGTAACAACCACATTTCCCCTTGAGAATACAAAGATGTACTTGGATTTTGGACCTTGAGTGAGAAGATTTAGTGTAAGGATTACTTTTAATACACTGTCATGTGAATCTAATGGATGACGGATCATGAAGGTCAGGGACAGCCATCAAGGAATTCGAACGCTAGCTGTAATATTTTAGAATATTTAGCTTATGTACAGTAACATTTCATTGCAAATCAATCTGAAAGTCTTTCTTTGGTGTTCACTCCAGCTTTGGGAGAAGTTGTGCTTTTTAAGATTAGAGCTTTGGCAGTTGAGTGTGGGCATATTTTCTATGAATTATTGAACTATGTTTTCTTTAGTACTTTCTCCACTTCTTTTAAAGACAGTTGTATCAAATAAAAATCTCACCAGAGAATCAAGTATGGACAACTTATTACATTCAACATTTTTCCCTTAAGAATTTTCAAGCTTTCTTTTTATTTTAGGATTAGGGTCAGTTCTGAAGATTTCTTTTTTTTTTTTGCCCCCTGAAGCAAATGTGTTAAAATGCTGCTTGCACATAATTTTACGGCAATATACCTGACCATCCTTCTGCTTAGAACAAAACAGATGCTCAAGGAAAAGTGAATGGTTTAAATTTGATTTGAGGGCTCTTGGAGAAGTAGCCCTGGGAATTCCAAGCAAGTCCGATGGTGTTTGAAGAAGCAAGCAAGCGAGGTCAGAGGCAACCGGGGGCATTTTGGGATTGGGAGCGTGCTAATGTATTCGGAAACTCAAGGGCGCCACGATAAGTAGGACAGGGGACTAAAACATAAAAAAAAAGCGTTCGTGGTTGCAAACAAATGTGGGTGCAGATAAAAGATCTTGAAACTTTAAGGTTGGGGAAGCGGGTGGTATCATGCCACTTCTGCAGACTGTATAGAAACATGATAGGGCTTGTCTAGGCACGCTCAATATCGGACCGAGGCAGGAAATGGGTCAGCTCGGTGTGAGGTTGCTGAGTTCTTGTGGGTGGTTCAAAAAGGTTTAATTAAAAAAGTTTCAAACCGGTCCCTTGATTTTTGAATTTTCTTAATTTAAAACAACCTAGCGGACATACTTCAGCAATTTCAATAGCTTGACTTAACACTTGCAATTACATTTCCCCGAGAATCATCTAGGAAAGTCAAACGGAAGACATTCATGCAGTGTTAAACCTTGAGTTAGTCATCGCCTATAAGCGGTTACATATGGAGGTAGATAAAGAATAAAGAAATAAGGACGATGAGAAAGTCCCTTCCAGTTAACTAAACCTGTGTCTAACGTCTTGAACACTACAACATAACAGTTCATGTTTCACATAATTAACATATGAATTGGTCAGATCCTAAAATTTTTTTCCCTGCTTTACCAATATTAGCGTCTTGCAAACCACCTTTTACTTGTACTTTGCCCCCCCAAAAATGGGTCACCACAGCTATACACACTGTAGGCTACATCTTCATATTGTTAAATGCACTTGAATATGGAACTTAATTAGGCTGCAATTTCAGGTCCGCTTTCAAGGTTGGTCAGCATTATAATGAGGAATAGCCTACCTATTGCTGTATTGAATCTGCATGTTTAACCTTACATGACACAAATAAAAAACTGTATTTAATATGATATTTAGCCACTTGTGGACAATGTTCAAAGGTTGCCAGTCGACTGGTATACTCATTTCTGGTTTAAAAAATAAAACTGGTATAAATAATTGAATAAGCGAGGGGCTGAGACAGGCAAAACAGAACATATATTTGCATTAAGCATTCATCCCACTTTACTCCATTTCACGGTCGTTTCTGTAAGTAGCTTGTTGTTAGCAAGCTAACAAAAGCTAAATAATGTGATAGCTCCACTACACCATTTTGAATATAATATAACGGGCTAGCTATAAGTTCAGAAAATATGTAAATCATTGCATTTTTATTGTTTAAACAGGAAATGGTGGCCTGGCAACCTTTTAAAGTTCTGCATAGTGTCAATTCAGTGATATATATTTTTGATACAAATAACAATCTTACAGGTTATTTTAAACATGTTTTATCTTTATTGGACAAAACAGACTGGACTATTGCAGCTTGTTTACCTTTGGAGACATACAAGCTAAGTTAAGCAAGAAAACAGTGTATTATATACAATTTTGAAAACGATTACAACCCAATAGACTTACAGGATTAACAGTAATGCTTTTCCTCTGAGCATTAGCCTATATTTGACTGTCTAGTGACCATCGATATCCACTTCCATTGCGGAAGCATATTCAGGTCAAATTGACCTGAAGGTGCTCAACGTGGTAGGGCACAGATGCATGTGCTCAAAAAATATATATATTTTTACTTGATTGTCACACAAAATATGCTAAAACCAGTCAATTTCATGCTAAAAATATTACTACTATTTAATTCTATTTTTCTCTTTGAAAAAATTCTAAATGGGTCAATTTGACCCGAAGGCACCACAAGGGTTAGTGGCGAAGTTTGCCATCAAAGTGATTGCCTGGTTTGCGACAGGTGCAAGGGGTGACTTGCAGGTCAACATCTAAAAAGGACATTGGGTCAGCCAGGTGTGGGGTTGCTGATTTCTTTTGTAGGTGTTAAAAATGAGGGGAATTCCTGGAGGGCTTGGTTTTGTGCCACAGCTAACGTCACACTTACTCAAGCAGAAAGGCAATTAAAGGCCGGGGCTACATTTACACAGCAGAAAGTGACAGACTGATTAATAATTGAAGGCAAAACAGTCTATTGGAAGGTGTCAGGGCACCAATAAGGCCCTGAGCTACGGCAATACTATTTGGCACCCAGTGTGTCACAGGTGTCAGGGCGAATTGAAATCGGTGAGAATAAAATGGTTCAGGTTGTTACAAGGTTTGCCCTCCTCGGTGGTGGAATGTGTGGGTGTTCATGTGAATGTAGGCTGTAGACAAAGCTTATTGAAGGTTGGTCGTTGTCAGGTGGGGGCTGGGGCGCGGCTACACACTGGACAATTGTGGCTAACACGTACGCACCAAAGGATTTTTAAACAAATTTCGGTTGGACCATACATTTTACTACTACGTGAGTAATACCATTTCTTCACTACTCATACCTGTATGAGTTACCAAGTTATTGCTTTATGTTGTGAAAGAGTGAGTCAGAAATATGGGCTTCTTGTGGGTTTTTTTTCTCTATTTTTTAAATAATTTTTTCTCCAGGTCAGGGATTCCCAAAATCAAGTGTGCCGTGGCATTATATGATCTGGGCAGGAGCCCCTCTGATATGTTTGGTTTAGTATGGTCCACCTTAAGACAAACTCCTGGAAGAAAATAGATGAGTATAATACAAATTTATTTTGTTTAACATATATTATTGTATTATATAACTGTTTAGGATGTGGTTTCAGAGTATATGAACATAGCTGAAGCCTAGCTGTGTTTTATACGACGCATGTCTCACTATACGAGGCATAATAGTGTGAGACACAGCGAGTCTGTAATTGACCTACATCAAAGACTTACACTATACAGTACACAGAGTACACTGTTGTGTATATGGTTTAGCGTATGTTGTAAGAGATATTCAGAGATAAAAGAGATTTTGACATTGTTGGAGTCATATTACAGTTTAACAAACATGCTGTTATACTTTTATTCTGTTACCCCACACTTGTTTTTGGGTGTATGTTTCAGTACAGTACTGATATTTACAAGATGGCATTGAACGATCAATGTGCATGTATGAAAATTGGTTTGACGTATGTTCCTTCAATGTGACTTCAGTTCAGTCCTACCGGATTGGCACGGTGTATGAGAGGAGCCGTTTGTAGGCAAGTTTTATCTGTTGCACTTCAGAAATAAAATGTTTGTGGACAAAAGGCAACTCCAGCGGTGTGTACTTGTATGTATATGTAATATAGATGTGTAATAATATGTAGATATTTTTATAATATATTGGTCAATGTATTTTTAGTGGGAAATTAATTATTATGATTGTACTCATATCACAACTGTAACATTGTAGTCCTAAAAAAAAAACCCTCTTTCCCCTCTTTCCGCAATTGTTGTCTTTTTTTAAATGTATTTTTTAAATATATATTTGTATTGTTTTTAGTCTACTTGAAAAAAATGAAATAACATAATCTAGTGTGTGTACGGAGAAGCTATGTATTCAGTTTACCAGCGCTATTGTCAGTTTAATGCAGGACGGTAGAAGTGGCAAAATTTTACCTCCAACAACAATGACCGATCCCACCCAGCACATGAACTGCAGACATCCATCGCCTCTGGCAAAAGATTCAAAGAAAATGGTGGAGGTGTAGATTCTTGCCAGAGGCTGTAAGACTCAAGGCTCATACCAAAAAACATCTTGATTTAGAACAGGTTGCACCCATTATATCCTATTGTGTGTGCTCTTTAGAGACTTCAAGGTTCAGGTTGGGTTCAAAAGTGCTCTTCTGGTCTTTCTGGTTTGAAAGCAACATAAAAAATAATAGTGTGATTAAGAAAAAAAGAGTAAAGGGCAATAATAGGGGCAGGAGATTCTCCAGCCACACCTGGTAAGTAAAAGAACAAATGAATTGCTTTAGTAGATTCAATATTGTTCATGCATGACTCTCCCCAAATTTACACCAAACTGTCTCGCAGAGGCGGAACTTCAGCAGAACATTCAGCGTTCTGCGGCAATTCACACCGGGGACTTCCAGACACGGCTCAGCAGCGGCTCTATTTCACACTGAATCGCTGTGATTTGGGTTAAAAAAAACAGGTAAAACAAACCTATTTGACAAGAGAGGTATGTCTGCAGCTAAACTCAGCACTAGCCTCATTATACTTTTGTGATTAATGACCACCAAAAGCTGTGGCTATACCGTCCCATGTCTGACTCTTTCTCTTGTACAGAGATGTCTCGATGTTTATTTCACTACATACTTCTGTGCTTTTATTTGTAGTGTAGCTGAAGTTTTACTTTCATAACTCTGGCCTATTCTTCCTGTTTGGCCGAAATTATCTCGGGATATTGACGTGGGTCCCACAGCAGCTCTGCTCGAAATAGGTTTCAATCCTACCTCAAGCAGCGAGGAGTCGTCGGTGAGCCGCGCCTGAAAGTCCTCGTGTGAATTGTCACTGATCACAACAGAGAGATGTTCTCCAGCTGCAGTTCCACACTGCTCTCCTCTTGGTGTAAATTTGGGGTCAGTGTACTAGGGCAGGGCTTACTAGGGCCCACATTAAGTGTCAAGTAATAACTTAGGTAAAAAAGTTTTGGAACAAGGGTGCCAAATACTACAGAAAATGCAGTACAATCGCAAAAAGCAACAAAAAAGCCTATTGCAGTCATAGTATATTTGACTATTTTAGTCTAAAAGATATCTTTACCATTGTGAGAAAGGGTCACTGCTTTAGAGGAGATCTACTCTGTTACTGTAGCACTAATCATTACCATTTTAATTAAACTTAATGTCACTGTGTTGAACCATTATCTTAAAGAGCTCTTGATAATTGCATTTAATTTGAGTGCCAACATCAGGTCAGCCTTTAAGGTATATATACAGAATCTGCATGAATTCATCAAGGTTTCTTTATCAGCTTCAGAATGCAGTGTGGACAGCGTCTTCAACCCTGCAGCTTTGAGGTCGCACAGGGCCAGATGCCTATTATCAAACCAGTTTGGATAGATAGAAAGACAGAAGATGGATGGTTCTAAAAAATCCTTAAAATATTCATATGCATGTGTTTATGTCAGAACTCTACAATTGCAAGATAAGGCCAATGCTTTAGAAGAACTAACTTCATTCTATGATTTGCTTTCTCATAACAATGAGTTTGTATTACAACTTACACTTCTAAGATAATTGGACTAAATGTGGTGAGTTAAAACATAAAAACACAATCTTTTGTGAGTTGTAGGTTCGGTTAGGTTATACTTTATCGTCTCTCAAATGGGATTTTTTTTCTTGGGTGCATGGCGCTGCGTAAGTAAACATACAATCACAGACATAGATCAGACACATGATAAACAATAATAAGTAAATATGTGCAGAGAGTATACAACTGTAAAGTGCTCCTGTGCTGTTTGCATTAACAAATTGAATAGATGGTGGAATAAAATAAAATGTAGAGGTATTAAGTCTGCCTTTCAGAAGAACCTGAACCTCTCCAACTCTAAGGCAGAAATTGTACTTAGCTAACATAAAACAGTAAGTACAAATTCTACCGTAAGGTTTTACATTGTTACAACTCCCTAAAGATCATTTCACTGCTATTTTAACACTTCAACTCACCACCATTAGTCAGTATAACTTAGAAGTGTGAGTTGTAATGAAAACTATTATTATGTAAAAATATTCTATTAATCTTAAAATGACTTCTTACATTGTAATTGAAAAAAATAATTACCACCAGTTATTGTGACCAAGACACAACATTTGTATAACCCTAATGTCACTGTGTTGAATCATGATCTTAATGAGCTCTTGATAATTGCATTTAATTAAAGTGCCAACATCAGGTCAGCCTTCAAAGTATAGTCAACATTTTCCATTTATCCAAACTGAATAGAGTTGTGGTAAAAAAATCTGCATGAATTCATCAAGGTTTCATTATCAGCTTCAGAATGCAGTGCGGACCACGTCCTCAACCCTGTGGCTTTGAGGTTGCACAGGCCTATTATCAAACCAGTGTGGCTAGATAGAAAGACAGAAGCTGGATGGTTCTAAAATATACTTCAAATATGATCATGCGTGCGTGTTTATGTCAGAATCATTATTTTTTGTGATCTGGATAGAAGTCATTTTCTGGGAGAGGCAGTTTGCAATTCCCAGACTAAAAAAAGTCAAACTCTGGGCATGATATCTTTACAATTGCGAGATATGACCAAAGATTTAGAAGAGGTTTGATTGGGGAAAAAAATATTTACCACCAGTTATCGTGACCAAAAACGAAGATTCACATTAGTAGGAATTTTATGTCACTGTGTTGAACCATTATCTTAAATAGCTCTGGATACATCAGGTCAACATTTTCCATTTATCCAAACTGAAATGATTTGGACCCTGTGGCAAAGTGGGGAATAGGCACCATTATTTAATTTGGAACTTTATGAACTATTTGCTTATTTTCTATGATTTGATAATATACAACTTCACAGCTTGGCATGACTATTTGTTCTCTTTTGCATTTATAGGTTAGTTTTACTTGACAACACCTACACATATTTACTTTAATTATGTTTATTATGTTAAACTGCTTCATTTAATGTTAGGATTTAGCTTACAATCAACCACACTCACACTCACACTCACACTCACACTCACACACACACTCACACACACACTCACACACACACTCACACTCACACACACACTCACACACACACTCACACACACACTCACACTCACACACACACTCACACACACACTCACACTCACACTCACACTCACACACATGGTTCAGACAAAGAGGAGGTGTGTCTGTTTGGAGCCCTTTTTGAAATCTATTCATGGACTAGACCATGTGGAGGGGAATCGGGATCTTGTTGTTTTGAGTTTGTAGTAGTTATTGTATTTTGTCTTATGGTTTTGTGAATTTACTGTTTGAGTTAAAACCCAGTTAATGGGACATGTAGATGTATAAACTTATGCATTGGAAGTACTAGTCCGCTTTACTTTACAGAGCATTGCACTTACCTTTACAAAGAGATGTACTGAGCCTATCCTGGTGAGAGGGTATATAACCAGTCTGGAACATGCATTCAAAAAGGCTCAGTGTAGCTTGATGCAAATGGGCTCATGTTTTGTATGGTCTGTTAAGTGCTGTTAAGATGAGTTAACAGCGTATCTGGTACAGATCTATGGAGGGTTGTTTCCCAGACTGTGCACGGCGAGCTGAAAAATTACCAATATACGTGTTTGAGTTTGCCTCCTACTTTATACCACATTGGCAAGCATCTGCACCCTTTGCACTAAAGAATCTGCATGAATTCATCAAGGTTTCTTTATCATCTTCAAAATGCAGTGTGGACCGTGTCCTCAACCCTGCAGCTTTGAGGTCGCACAGGGCCAGATGCCTATTATCAAACCAGTGTGGATAGATAGAAAGAAAGATAGGAGGTGAAGAGGCTATAGTGAAGAGTGTGTTGTGGACAGCCTGATGGCCAAAGAAGACAATTTGGCCACTCGGGGGATGGATAGTCTGTCTGAGAGGATTTATAGAGCCCATAAAAGATAAGGTCACTGCATTGTAGACTTTAATATTAATGTGCTATTTAATGACCCTGACTACTGCGAAAACTGGGTTATCACGACGCTATAGCCCCCAGACGGTTATTCTGCATTTTGTGTGTATGTGGTGCATTAAAAAGTTCTTTTCAGAATTCCTTTTGAAGTAAGCAGGTGAGAAACGCATTGTGAGTTATACGGCCTGTTCGTATTGTATTACCTCGTCTAAACTACGCTCATTAAATTGTGAACTTGCCGATATGTAATGACCGAAAGTAATGGCCCAACGTAAATCTACTGACATTCATTACTTTGAAATAAAAACCCCAAGAGAAAACTTTCCCTGTAGGTAAAGGTGCATTGCTCATGTCATACTTATGTGGCGTTGGGTGACACAAAATATGGCACGAAATAATTATTTTTTATTTCTGCCTCATTAGTTACTGAATGCATTGCCGATGTTAACGTGTGTTTGCTCATTTTAGGCTGACGCTTCATAGGCAGCACCGTGACAAAGCGTACACAGCAAGAAAGTCCCGGGTTCGATTCCTGGACCGGGGGTAGCATAGGCCTTTCTGTGTGGAGTTTCTCTGGGTGAGTTTTCTTACTCCGGTTTCCCCATCAACCTGAAGTGTGACTAACCCAATTTCTTTCTTTTTTTTAAGTGCTACAAACGAACGGCTGTGCTGGAGAGACGGGGTGGAGAGTTCTCGCAACTGTAACGAATGTAAGAATATGGGGGCGTGTATCTGAATGAGACATAAGGAACCGGGCCCTATATTGATACTTGTATAATCATACAAAAACTGGTTTGTTTGATTAATTTCTCTATAATACCTGTGTCCCTCTGTATTGGAGTTTGGTCCATTTCTTCTTCTTTTGTCCAGTGTCCCCCAAGACTTCTGGATACTCATTTCTTCTTCTCTTATTGTTATTTGTTCCACTGGGAAGAGATGAGTTTTGTAATTCCATATAATGCTTTTATTTCTATTGTTCAAATGTTTATTTTTCTTCTTTATATTTATGAAAAGTCTTTGTATACTTGTACTTGAGACTCCCGAGGTACGGCCGAGCGTATAGGAAGTATAGGCGCGGAGTTAAGAAAATAAAACTTCCACCACACTTTCAAAATAAAGTCACAGAATCACGTATCAGTGAAATACACATGGAAACATTGCTGTACAAGGGAATTAAATTGATTTAATCCCAGACACGTAGTTTATGAGGATATAAACAGAAAGAGAAGGTATGGGACTGTACAGCCACAGCTTTTGGTGTAAGTCATCAACTACACAAGGATAAAACCTTTGAGGCTAGTGCTGAGTTTATCTGCGGACATGACTCAGTGTTGCATCCATCTTGTCAAATATGTTTGTTTTATCAGTTTTTTACCCAAATCACGGGGATTCAATGTAAAACATCAGATATAACAACAATGTATTTCTTTGTGACCTGACAAGATTTTTTTTTTAACCTTTAGATGTTGATTAAAGCCGTAAACACACTTGGTACTAGTGTTTCTTTATTTTAGCCAAACTGATTGTGAGACCTTGCTATAGCCTAAACCAGTGGTTCTTTACCTGGGTTCGATCGAACCCCAGGGGTTTGAGTCAGTCTCAGGGGTTTGGTGAGTCAGTCTCAGGGGTTTGGAGGTCAAGACACACAGGCTGTGTCCCAATTCAGGTTGTGCACCCTTAAGGGTGCATTTCAAAGGTGTTTTTTTAGGGCGCGTACATCACGAGGGCGCGACTAGGAAGTCTCAATTCACCAACACGATTGAGGGCACTCAAAATGCACCTTTAAAACCAGCCTAATTTGACCGAATTTTAAGCGTACATCTATGCGATGGAATTCAGAAATGCCCCAAAACATTGAGATTTAAGATTAAGATTAGTGTTATTTTAAACATGTCATTATATTGTCAAAGTGCTAGACATATAAATACCACAACAATAACACTGTTGAAGTACAACAGTAGTAAATCATTTCCAACACGCACAAAAATTGTGTGTGTTTATTATATTAAGAAAGAAGAACTCCATTTGTAACCTACAGATCCGGACAGTTCCGTGTCCAGCTGGATAATGCTGGAACCAAGTTTCATTAAACATTAGTTAAAATAATAAATTAACTTACATTTATTGAATGAATGAATTAATAATTGTTCAATGAATGGCCACGGACTGGATTTGAAAGGGTTGTGTAAAAGTTTCAGTTTCATTAGTTGGTGCGCTCCCCGCTGAGCCATCGAAGCAGTAAGTATTCATTATTATGTTTTTGTTTTTGTGTGAAAATCATGTTTTGCTGGAGTTGTTCTTTGAATATAGTGATGTTGATGCACGGTTCATTTTGTGCACCAGTAAAACATATACCTATGTTAATTTTTCCCATTAAAAAGCATTCAGTGAATGCACATATGAAACTGGTGGGGATCAGTACCTCCAACAAGGTTAAGAACCCCTGGTATAGTGCCACTGAAATCTCCACTAGTCATTACGGCATCATTTTCCAGTGTGACGACTGAGGGGTGGTTGGGGGCGCTATAGACCACATTTTCCAGGCTTAACGCTGCATCCCGCCCCTCTTTCAGTGCTGACCAATAAAAAGAGTGGGAGCTGCTCATTGAGCCAATGAGAAACGACGGATGATAGTGAAAAGAAGTTTAGTTTCTTGAGTTTTCCATAGAGCGAACGTAATGTATCACAGAGACCGTAAACGTAGAGAAAGAGTCAAAATAGTTGAAATAAACCAAAAGTCGCTCACAGAAGACAATAAACGGCAAGCCTGAAGACGAGCCCTCTCTCTCCCCGAGTCTGTGTGCGGAGAAGAGGGAGAGGGAAGCGGGCTGGCAGGTGCTCATTTTGAGGGAGACGCATCGCCTCACTCGGCTGGCCGTTCCTCAACAGAGTGCCGCCAAAGCAACCTGACGAATAAACCTCTCAAACGGGGAAAGCACGGGCTCCCGAGACCATCCAGCGGACTATGGCCAGCTCATGACTCACCCTGACGTCGCTTTTCCTCCCGCAAAGACCGCTGGAGTGACTCGCTAAAAGCCAAACGGCTCCGGTGTCGCAGCAGAACCACTCGAGGGAGTAATACATTAGCTGGAACCGGTCCTCAGTTCACGTCGAGGTCACTTTTTGTCTCACTCTTGGTCTGTTTTTACCGCGGAGTGAATGTTTAAAAAAGTCTGTGTTTGGAGCTTTATGGATTATTGTCGTGCGCTTTTGTGAACCTGTTGTTGTAACGTGACACGCAGCGAGCATTAGGGCAACTTAGCCTCTCTGGTGTCACTCTTTGGAGGAGAGTGATATATTTCCACCCCCGCCAGAACTGGGCTGACACTTCATTAGTTATCCCCACTTGTGTCCACTTTACGCCGCCTGGAGCTTCTCAAACCAGCGCATGGGACTATCTCTGGTCGGTTTATTTGCTGGGAAAGGGCAGGAGTATTCAAAGATTCAATTAGTGGATTGATTTTTAGTGCACAGGGCAGAGAGTGAGCACCCGGCTGGATAATGTACAGGTTTTATCGCCTCTCTGCTACGGACACTGACTGACTAAACAGCTAAATGATCCGCGGGGCAAATCCCCGGAGAAGACATCAAAACAGGCGGGGATTTGTGGTCGATAGCCCGGAGTAAAGCCGATAAGTATAAAACACACTCAAATGTATTAATTGTGCGCTTTGAATCAGTCTAAATGAAATGGTCGTCAGAAAGGGATAAGGATTCATCGTGGAACTGGAGTATTTCCCCTCAGCTGCTGCCTGCGGAGTTCGGGAGCTTTACGCGGGGAGCTGTGCGCATTAACCGGGCAGCGAGGTCCATAAGCCCGCAGAGGAGAGAGTGAACAGTCGGTGTGTTCTTCTCTTCTTCTTGGGACAAGTGAATACGGATACTACGATTTACCGTTTTGGGGGGAAATGAAAGCCGAATTTGGCTGCCCGGAGCGAGCTTGGAGACAAACGACTCGCAGCCAGCGGATGATGGATGGGACGGCGGTCACTAGGCGCAATGGGAGTCGGTGTCTGGAGCTGTTCGTGTTTCTGCTCCTGGGCAGCTGCTGCCACATGTTGCACGGTCAAGGTAGGGGTTGGGTTCTCCGTAGTAGTAAATCTAAATGTCACGCTGTACGCTCCTGTACTACTCTGTGGGGAAGACCTTTAAATTATGGAAGTGACCAGTGGAAAATGAGAGGCAATAGTGTTCTCTGCTGTCTGCTTGGTACATGCATTTAGGTACAGTTGCCTAATGACTCAAGTCACATGTGCATATTGGCTGATTGATTAAACAAATCAGGGGTGTCTAAACTTTTTTCACTGAGGGCCACATTGTCATAAATGATTACCTAGGAGTGCCACTCAAGTGACCAATTTCACCAAAAGTCCCCTTCAGTTGTATGTGTTTCTGGACACATACAGTGAAGAAAACAAGTATTTGAACACCTTGCTATTTTGCTATTTCTCCCACTTAGAAGTCATGAAGGGGTCTGAAATTTTCATCGTAGGTGCATGTCCACTGTGAGAG